>OMKZ01026822.1:0-11371 GCA_900302535.1 Neoniphon sammara
TTGATTTCCTTGTTCTGATTTCAGTCTGTTACACTTTCCACTTGACTGATCTTGATCAAGCTGTTAACAGTGACCTACTGCCTCTAGAAGTAACTATCATTTAATGAGGACTTTGTATATATACCACAAAACTCTGTCAGAAGTCATCTTTTATGTGTAATACAACCAAAACTGTTTATATCAAGGCTGAGTAGGTCAATGATTGCAGAAAACAGACTCCAACTCTAACCTACTCATCACAAGAAGTGTAACACCAAGTCTGAAAGTATCTATGAGTATAATGCAGGCAGAATTGCTCAACTGGGTCAATCACAGCAGAATACACCGTATCCCTGATGTATGCAGCGTATGCAGTCCACTTCGTATTAGTCTTTACAGTAGCTACTGAACACCATTGCGTTCAAGTGCCATTCCAAGTTCAGCAGGCCCCAAAAGCACATCACATCTCTGGGTACCCCGGGTTCCGGCGAGGACCACCCCAGTTGGAAACCCGGACGTCTCGAACAACTGTTGAAAACCCTCTGCAGTCTCGCCGACAGCCTCTATTTGTTTTCCTCCTGACTGCCTCTCTGCACATCACCGTCCATCCGGATTCCTCCAAGTCCGACCCTCTCTTTCTCTGCCTCTCGCCTTCTCTCTCCACTTGTTTCCTTATCGGGTGAGGTAATGTGGGGATCTTCAAGTGGTCCTTATCTCCCCCGCCCGGTCGAGCCGATCCTCCCCTGAGCGTTCGGCTGCCAAGAAGAGCAGGCAGGCAAGCAGGCTGGCCCGGGGGAGTGGAGGACTGGAAGGGTGTCCTGAGCCAGGGCACTAGGGGGCTTGGGAAACTCCGAGCTCCTCAGTAACAGCTGGACAGTTGTTGGATTCGGGGTTCTGGGGCAGTAAAACATCAAACACCACCAAGGGGAGGTAGGGGGACATGCATTTTTGTTTGGATAAAAACACAAGGGTTGATGTCCTGGGCTGGAATATCCCTGCCTTGGACAACATCGATAAGATTGTCAGCAGCTTGAGAGGAGGTTTCTTAGGACTTTTGGACCCTTGAACAAGTATCAATCCAGCCAAGTGGAATCGAGAAATCTTTTTTACTGAGATACTTTACTAGAAACACAAACACTCATGCTCATGCAGACAATTCACTCGATTTATTCACTTCCTTTGCAGAAAACTAATAATGGGCTGAGTGTTGTAAACCTCATTTGATATGGATCAGTCTTCATCACAGCACATACATTTAAGGGATTCTGCAGCAAACTAAGGGATCTTCAAATAAGGAAAGTAAATTCAGGCCCATGACACACAGCGAAGGCCCGGAGGACACCATAATAATGCTCAATATCAACTTTATTTGGTCAAAAAATGTCAGGATATTATGTCATTATCAGAAATACAATCTGACCTGCCATGTAGGTCATCTTGGTATAACAAACACTGCAACATTGAAAATCCATTTCTTGTCTAGAAATTTGAAAAAATGCTAGATTAGATAATGCTGTTGTTATCAATGAAAACAGTATTTCAGTAGCTCAAATCACTTTAGCCAAAAAAGTCTCCAGTAACTTAATTTTCAGGGTATTACTGGGTAAACATTCAATATTATATGTTACCATTAATGTGGGAAAAAAATCACAGTTTAATCAACCAATTAATCAATTACTGTCCAGTGACTCAATTGGTCCATTTACCATTTTCACAAAATATTTGTTTACTCAACTTTGATGATGGTTTATAAAAGATTATCAGGAACACTGATTATCATGTTAGTTTCTTTTCAGCACTGCTACTCTCATTTCAGTCACATAGTGTTGCTAAAGCATTTGTAAGTGCTAAATATTAAAACACAGCATTAAAAAGACACATGTAAACTTCACAGTGGCTTTTATCAAAATTGTTCACACACTTGTAGCTTCAGCTAGCCACTGGAACTTAAAAGTGCTCTCAAACAGCAAATCAAAGCTACTAAATGAGACGCACTATAATTTATGATCTATAAATATGCTAGGAAATAATTTGTTAGATAACAGTTAATTAAGGAAGCTTCAGATTAAATAGTATCAAAGGCAGCTGTGGCTAGAGCAATATAGTGGTGTGCTGTTCTTGGATGCAAACTGTTTATCCACAATTTAAAAAATCAAAACAAAACAAAAAATCTGATTGCACCAGTGTATATCTCAGAAAATGCAAAATGGGTTCAGAATGGGTTTGAAAGGGTGATGAAATGCACACAGCACTCAGGGTCAATGCATGCATTTAAATGATAGAGAAAAAGAAAAACACAATTTGGAGATGCAAGGCGATCATGTGGCAGCAGCGTGGTTGTGTGTCTTTTAGTTTAATGTTATCAGGAAGAGGAATGTCTGGCACATTCTCCGCGCTGTCATCACAAAACCACCCAGCGCTCCCTGACCTCCCATCTGGGGCTGCTGAGTAAACTAGACTCAAGACTACATGACTGAGGTGAGTTCTGAGGAAGCCTGGCACTCGGAGAACAGCAAGAGAGAGAATGAATGGATTCTGGAAACTGGAATTGCTGCCTTAGACTGAACTGACGCTCGAGTGAACCCTGAACCCTGCAGGAATTTACTTTATCACTGATTTGATTTTTTCACTTTAGGTTACTCCACTTGATTAATAACTGAAATAATATGCAAATATTTACCAATTTGTAAGAAAGGCATTTATCAAAAACACTGGAAATAAATCTGTATTGTCTCCTGTAATCTGAGAAATATTTTCTCACATTACATGAATCAATATCATGATTATTGTTTAGTCCCAATGTCCTTAACAGCACCCTGTTTATATTACAGTGCTGATATTTGGGACTACAAACACAAATTTGCTATAATTTGTCTGCAGGCAATGTGTTACATTTTTTGCATTTTCAGTTCTCTCTGCTTTGCTTTCTTGAAAATTCCAGTTTTAAACATCATGAAAAATGATTCGAGGTTTTTACAAGGTTTTGCACTTTCTGGTGAATCTAATGGCCTTCACTGTGATAGCTAATACTACTTTTTCAAATACTACCACTGGTCCCCATATTGATAAGCATTTTGGAAATTTCACTGATAGAGCGATATTGCTTTGTCAATCCCACTTCATACAGAAACACACACGTCTTAATCACAATCAAGCTTCTTGGTTACTGCTCATGAACATGATGCAGATCTTTCTGCCATCCATCCGCTCACAATCCACCTGCTCATCAATCCATTGATTAATCAATGCATCTATCCATCAGTCAGTTCCTTCATCGTTTGGGTTCATCAATCCCTCCACCACTATTTCTTCTTCTCCACTGTCTTGGTGAAGTTCTGGATGTCCTGGGCCATCAGCTGGGGCTCCTCCATAGCAGCAAAATGGCCACCGCGGAGCATTGGCGTGAAGGTCCTGAGTCTGCGATATTTCTGCTGGACCCACAGCTTGGGTGTGTGCATCAGCTCGTTGGGGAAGGAGGCAAAGCCAGTGGGTACGTACACTGGCATCCTGGGAGGGGAGGAGGGTGTGTTAGTGTCACGTTTAAAGGGTCACCTTAGCATGTGAGCAATAAGTGACTTGAGGCTGTCATGACTTTAGAACGTCAGAGAAGTCAAGAAACCCTGTCCTGCTGAACCAAACCACCACAGGCCTGTTGTGCTCACTCCAATAATGACAAAGTGCCTGGAAAAGCTCCTGCTGAACTCTTTTCTTCCAGCTGTCAGATCACAACTGGATCCTCACTTATTTAGAGCCCTCTTTATTGACTTTATTGACCAGTCAGCATCACTAGATCATCAAGAAACACCACCATCTCCGTGTTCCACCACTCTGTAAATACACTGGGATTACACCTTCCTCAGTGACAGACTTCAAACTGTAAGGGTCAGAGCGTCGGAGCACCTGAAGCATGTATCGAAAGCCCTTTTTGATACACCTCTTACACCTAACACACTGGTGTAAAGATAATTACCTGCAGGTAAATGTTACAGAAACCAAGGACTGTTCACAACCTCACCTTCATCGATAGTAAGACAGCTGAGATGGTTTCAAATATCTTGCACTTACCACTAATATCAAGAAACGCTGCCACCAAGGCTCCACCAGAGCATTCTCAGTTGCACCCTCATCTGCTGCTTCCGCTCTACAACAGCGTAATTGAGACCTTCCTACTCTACGGCTCCCCCTGCTATTTCAACATGAGAACTGACGCCAACAACAACAAAATCGTCTGTATTACACATGCTGCCTCTGAGATTATCAGCCTCCGCACCCCCTACCTCTCAGACCTCAACAACAAAGCCGTGACACGCAAAGCACTAGCACATGACCTCGAGCACCCACTCAAACCATTTCTCTGGAAAAGGGCACGCTTTGGCAGGAGCTTTGTTCCCCTTGTTAAAGTGGCTGTCAACAAGCTCCCCCGTTAAGCATATATGCATTGCTCTTGTGCATTTATACATGTATCTATGTACAGTTGTTTATCTGTGTATTGTACAGACTGTGACAACAAATTGCCTCTTGACAATAAAAATCTATCTTGTGCCTAAATAATGGTTCAAACTGCTTTACTACGATTATTTTTTGCCTGCTCAATTCTGATTGGCCAATCTATTATTTCTGAATACACACAGCTGTTTCATATCTAATCATATCACTCCCCAATCACAAAGTCTGGTCAATCTCAGTGATTTCTAATCAAATAAACTTGCAACACCTTGAGCCAAAAAGATGTTACTCCTTGGCTACTGTGCAAAGTTGTGCTGTGCTAATAACCGCTGCAGCATCAGTGTCTTGAAATACTCTGCTGGGGCTTATTTTGCATTGGCTGGCTTCAGTGCAAATTATCCCTTATGTAAAGCATGGCCTTGAGTAGCTTATTGCTTTAAAAACATGGTGGTAACACACTACTGAAATGAAAAAAAAGAATGGCAATCCTGACAATCCTTTAATCAGTAATAAATAAATGATAATTATAATAAAAATGCATTTTTTTTACAACAGCTGAAGTGAAGTGTTTGTTCATAAATGTTTAAATGTACTTTTATGCAGCCGTGGATGAGCATTTATCACATTCAACCTGGTTTGGCTTTGAATGTGTGTCTGCCAATCAAACCAGAATTATCTGTTTTATAATATGAATTTTATGATAATAAATATCTTTAATAGGTAATTCCCAAAGTGTGAGGACAAAATTTCTCCATCTGTTTTTAGGTGCTCTGGCTTACTATTTTTTTTTTGTATTTCTCACTGAAGCTAATGGGTCGTGCTAGACTCTGGGATGCAACTCACTTAGAGTGAGGCTGGTCGAGACCTTTGCCAAAGTTTTCCTTGTAGAACCTCATGGATGAGATGATGCAGCCAGACGTCCAGTAGATCATCACATTAGTCAGCAGGTCATCCAGAGAGAAGTTCCTGAAAGGCAACATGGGCAGCATGGGCACAGCAGACTTCCATACGTCTACATCCATAACTACTCCGAGTACTATAGTAATCTTAAATACTACTACTGCTACAACTGCTACAACAACCACTAAAACTACTACTACTGATGATAATAATAATGAAAATAATAACATATATTTATTGCATGGTTATAAAATTAGATAGTGATAATAGAGGAGGGCTGCAATGAAAGATGCTGTACTACAACATCAAAGCAATAAATTTAACTGGATGGATGCCTTGATGGCAAATGTCAGCATTGATTCTCTTCTCCTCTCTTCTCTTCTATTCTATTCTCTTCTATTCTATTCTGTTCTATTGTGAGTACCTGGTGAGTCCTCCATCATCCAAGTTCCTAAAGTCGCGGCTGGTCCATGTAGAGAACTTCTCCAAAATGTAGGCAGCCAGACCGACTGGGGAATCATTCAGTCCTCGCCCTGAGGGGAGATAAAGTGTCAGAACATGAAATAAAAACAACAGTTATAACTATATGTACAGTTTTAAAGTCCCAGCTGCAAAAACAGATGAATGTAAGTGCGTTCCCACAACAGTATGCTTGCTGTAAGCGCTCAGGACATGTAAACAGAGAAAATTACCATTCTGAAACAGATCATTCTTCATGGAGCACTTTGGGATTCCTGGCCTCTGGGTACAAGTATAATTGTCCTGATTGTAAATTCCCAGCATTAATCTCCCACAGCCAATTGCTCCCATTAATCCTCATCACTTCCACTCCTTTTAACCCCAATATAACCAGACAAGAGGACAAGATTAGATTGCTTGGCTAATAGCTACAGGGAAAGAATCTGTGTATGCACATATGCACCTGGGAGCTGCACAGTACATCCACTGTTGGCCACTGATCAGCTACACTACAGCAGCAGGGAGTTAAAAGTATTGTTCACAGGCAGTTTGACAGTATTTAATGAGGGCGGGGAGAGAGGACAGCATCAGGTCCCCAGGGATCTGAGCCAGTAATGCTTGCAGAAACATGCTTTTCTGACCATCAGGCTACCACCACTCCTTGAAAAAGAAAAATCCTTACCAGCTCCTCATCTGATTTCTTTTCATCTCTCTGTCATTGATCATTCAAGGATCACAGAAATATTTTTCTACATCTATCATCAAGACACTGTGCCTCAGCTCCTCGCAATCCTGACTGTCAGTTGGCTGCAGTGTTGCTGATCTAGGAATTAAATCTCACTCAACTCATTTCTATAGTATACTGCTCCGGATAACAATGTCAGCTAAATGAACATGTAAAAGAGTCTAGTTTTTCTCCTCTGAGTCCTTACCCACGGTGTCAGGTTTGGTGGCCTGGATGTGCATGTAGCCAGACTCTTTGATGGACTCCACCACCAGTTTCTCCATGCAGGGGTAGAGGCGCTGAACATCCATGTCAGTGAACCCAAACATCTTGGGAAAGCGACGGCCGAGCATGATGGACAAAACCATGGGCAGCCCCGGCTTGGAGGGAGGGGCAAAGTTCACATGTAGGCCTTTGACTATCCTGGAGAATGCAAAAAAGAGCTTGAGACTTGTTTGGAAAAAAAATAGGCAAAATGGCTACATGTTAACAAGGAATTACAAAGATAATCTTATTAGAAGTTATGGGAACTATGTATACATTTTCACAGGATCGGTCTTCCCAGGATAATTGGCTCTACACTGCAAAGAATTAGGCTCAGCTAGTCTAGCACCTTGAATGATTAGTAAATGGTGTAATATTTAAAAACAAAATCTAATATTTTAAATTGTCATTTGATTTTAACAACATAAAAATATCTTATTGCAGAATTTTTTCAGGTTCTGAGGAATTTCCTTTTTGTCTCACTTGGGCTCCAGCTGAGCCATGTTGGTGGTGATCAGCCAGCCCCAGTCTCCTCCGTGGGCGTAGAACTGCTGGAAGCCCAGACGCTTCATCAGTTTGTGGAAAACGCGGGCCGCACACACCGAGTCAAAACCTTCAACAACAACAGAAACACGTTCACTCAGACACACACGCGCGAGTCTGAAATTGTGTACTACAGCAAGCAGTTTCTTGGGAGCTTTGATTTCTTTCTCACAATCACCATTAAAGGTGCTGAGTGCAGCGTGTCAACATCATTACCACATTAATTCGGAGTCATTAGAGTAATTAGGGTAAACAAATCAGACCATTGCTGAGATGACTGGCAGCTTCTCTGCAGTGCATTTCACTGAGTGTGCCGCTGGGTCAGATTAACAACGGCAGATGGGGAAACAAGTGAAAGGTCTATGATCAAATCACTTCCAACATGTTCTTCATTAAAGCAAAAAAGAAAACCTTTGACTGAGGTAGCAAGATCTTCTTTGTGGTAAGAAACACTAGCACAAGATAGAGACTACCAATCCTCTCAACCATGGTCTCATTTGCTTACAGTAGGTATCACAGTCAATCTGACAATGGATACAGACTGAAATCACAATATAGTAATTGTTAGTTCTCACTGTTAACATCACATTCTACCCAAAACCCTACCTACTGACCTTTCTTATGTGGGGCTTCGGAAAAGCCATACCCCGGTATGGAGGGACACACCACCTCAAACGCAAGGTCATTTGGGTCTGCTGGCTCCGTCAGCAGTGGAATCATCCCGTAGAACTCATAGAAGGAGCCGGGCCAGCCGTGAACCATTATAAGAGGAACAACGCTGGTTCCCTCCGGTAGGTTCTTGGGCTTCACGTGCACATAATGGACATCAATGCCTGGAGGGAGTCCAAAAAGCAAGAACGGGATACAGATCAACTGGGTGCAAATTTGAAGGTTTGCAAGCTTGAGAGCCTTTGTGTTCAGCCATAAGAAACCACATGAAAACTACTAGACTGCATACTTTACTAATCAAAGCTACATGGAAATAGAGGCCTGAGAGACATTTTCAACATGGAATACTTAATAGAATACATAAGTTTTGCAGTGTTAGTGCCTTGCTTTACCTACTGACCTACACTGGGACTTTAACTCAACCTCTGGTAATGTTAGTGTCACACTCTGCAGGACTACAGGACAGCATCTTCTCCATAAATGTGCCAGCTGAGCAGCCTCACCTTCGATGTTGGTTTTGAAGTGGGGGTACTGGTTGAGTTTGTCCACTTGTCTCCTCCAGTCAAAGTCATTTCTCCAGTATGACACCACCTTCTGCAGGTACTGGGAGTTGAAGCCATAATTAAACTGGCTGTCCTCCAAAGAGGGAATGGGGCGCGTCTGGTCTATCCGACTGTACAGATCCTAGGGGAAGAGGAGAGTGGATACAGTGTGGCAGAGGCTCTTAAACTTGGCATGGCATGAAAAAGTCAGTGCCCATTTTTACTATTCAGCATTAACAATGTCATAAATTTGAGTTTTGCCCAGGATAAATGTCACAAACCATTACCTATACATTTCTGTTTCTTGTTTTCCCTGTCCTTCTCTGCCAAATGGAGCTGATAAAGAAATGATTTTGAAGAAAATTACAGTAAATCTAACCTCTAGCTCTTTGTCACTGGTGGTGACTCTGTAGGGACGGATGGTTAAGTCTTCGCCATCATCAGGCTGCTCTCCGACCCCCCACCAGCCGTCCTCCGTCTTCAGCACCTGGTTCCTGCTCCTCTGAACCAGGAAGAAGATCAGCCCTCCGATCACCAGACCAACCAGCAGTGCTGTGAACATGGTGCTGAAGTCTGCACCAAGAGAGGGACAGATGGATGGAGAAATACTGGAGAGGAGTAAGGGTGAAATGAGAAACAAGGATGAGCAAACAGATGGATAAGGATTACGAATTAAGGCTATGATTGAAGATGTGTATCTGTAACACATACACTGCAAGTAATGGATGGCAACTAGGCAATATCAAATTAACATAACAATAGTGTTACTAAACAATTTGACCACGGTCAAATTTAATAGATAGTAACCCTAACCCTAACCAGTAATAGATATCAAATTAGATGTAACTGTTATTTTACATTAAATTACTTCATGCCATAATTTCTTTAAAGGAAAGAGGAGTTTTGCTTGTGATCTATGACCACCACCTTAGCTGTCAAATATATAGTGCATGTTCACATCTTCAGGCATGGAGAGATTTAAAATAAATAAATAAATAAATAATAATAAAAAAAATTTTTTTTAAAACACCTGGAAATTTTCATTGGCTGTTTTTCATAATTTATTGATCAAATGTTTTGTTTTTATTTTTCATTGAAATGATTCAACAATTAGTCTATAAAATGTCAAAAATACTGGCAAATGTCTAACCAACAGCCAAACCCCTCAAAGTGTTCATTCTGTAATGATGCGAAATGGACAAATCAAGCATTTATGAAGAAGCAATCAGCGAATATTTGCTTCTTCTTTTTTTATTGCTTAAAAGGACTAAAACAATTCTGTCTCTTTTTGTTGACTGACTAATTGGCAGCTAATTATCTCAGCACTAAGCTAAGCTAATGCTAAGGATGGACTGAAGCTGTAACACGATCAGGTAAAGGTAAAAATGTATGAACGTCTATAGGAAATGACGCAACGATTGTGCCAGCAATAATGCAAGCTATTTGACACAGGACAATAATTCCTTTTTGCCGTGACAGTCTGTATGAGTGACACGCAGAACTTGAGTCTGGAGCATGTGGACTTACTTTACCAGGAATTTACGGAAAATGTGGGACAAAAGTGCTAAACAAAAGTGTCGCTGTTGGTGTGGTTGTTCTAAATATCCCAGTATAGAAAGGATTAGGTAGAGAGTGGGGCTCACAAGGCCCTGCAGTCACAACTCCTGAGGGCCAACATTCAGAAATAGCTGCAAATATGGGGGTAAAAAATCATCTTTTCTGTCCCATTCCATGCTATTCTATGGGACTGAGTTCACATTAGTAAGACTCTTCAACCATTTTAAACATCAACTAGACCCTGTGACTGGAAGGTCTACTGTGCATGCATGACAGCGGGAAAACTGCTGCAAAACTGTGTACAGAGTTGAAGCCCAGTCCATTGAACTGCATTCAGACTAAACAGTTTCTTTTTTCTAGAACAGCCAGAGACTATCCAGCATTATCAAGCCAGGCTGCGATGAAACCGCCCCCTCCACCACGCGCGCGCACACACACACACACACACACACACACACACAGCCAAACCAGACCTATGTGTGCTATAATACAACTATAACGCAACACAAAGACTAGCTAATTTTTTTATTTTGTGTACTCAAATACGTAAAATATTTCCCAGTTATTACTCTGTTGCAACTTGACAAACTGTTACGTAAACTTGCTTCAGGTTTCGTTAAAGTTTATTCACTGTTAAATTGCGAGTCGACGTATGTTTTTTGACAGGGAAGATGATAATGTGCATTTAAAACTTGCTTATTATACCCAAGCTAGCTCCTTCACCTGCTTGGTCAACAACAGCAACATTACTTCAGACGCATTCGGGTCACTTTTTAAGAAACCAAGCGATGATACACTGACCGAAAAGGTGGACTATATAAGAAATACAGTTCAACCGAAAATGAAAATGTAACATAAAAACAGGTGCAGTTTTAATGATTTACCTGTTTTGTGGCTCTGTAAGGTTCAACGGCAGCTACGACCACATCGACCAGTCCTGGCACAGCGACTGCCCCCCGCTCCCTGCTGGCTGCGTCCGACTTTTCTCAACTGACGGTACACATACTATAATTATTTATTTATTTATTTTGATTAAGCAGGGTGGAAAATTAAGGCCTTAACATTTGGACACTTAACTGTGTGGATCATTTGGCGTGTACAAAGGGCGAAAAATGGGGCACATAAAAAAAATAAAAAAGTTTTCAAGTTCTAAGCGAGTGTTGAAATTCGCAGAAATGGATCATGGGACATGTAGTTTTTCTTGTCTGACTGTGTTTGTGTGTGTGTGTGTGTGAGTGAGTGAGGAGCAGTCTATTGTGGGGCTGATAGTATCAAATTTTAGGTCTGC
>OMKZ01026823.1:8278-24949 GCA_900302535.1 Neoniphon sammara
CCCCCCCCCCCATTCAGAGCATCCAGAGGACTAGCGCAAGTAATCTACTTTGCTCCAACATTTACATGCAGTGTTTGTTTACAAGATGAAACAATCAGAAACTTGCAAAAAAATTAATAACAAATTAAACGTTATTTCCTTGAACATTCCGTACTCCGTATCATAGCAACCAAAGTGTCTCAGCTGAAAAAATGCTGCGCTCCCAAAGCACTTGAAAGTTTGAAAACGTTCCCAGCTGAGCGTTTTCAGAGGAGCGTCAGGCGTTTTAGTTGGGAAAAAACCCTTTGGTGGACACAGCCCCTAAAGGTCTCTGCTAATAATAATCAGCTCATAGGTTCTCTGTTGTGATGCTGATCTTACCTCATGCGATAGTGCAACTTGATACTGGTCTTGTCTGTGATCTTGAACTCATGGTTGGGGGGGTACCACAGGCCAGCGCTCTCATCATACAGGGCAAACAGATTATGGCACAAAGGGGAGATAGCTGGGAAGAGAGGGAGAGAGGACCAGGGGGAAAAAAAATCAGTATTTTGAATAGTCTCTTCAGTTTGCAGGCTTTTCTCTGAAGCAGGCTTCACAAACAATGTCAAAAGGAAATGCAACTGCTGCACAACAATCTCACTTAAGGACATGCCTCAAATATTTCTGTATGGAAGTACAGGTACACTGGGGGACCCTGGTTTAGCAAATTCTTTCAATTTAAGTGTTCTTCTTGAGGGAAAAATGACCCTTGACTAAGTACTCAAAAGCCTGAAAGACCTAGATTTTGTTCTAGTACCTGATTCACTGCTTTTAAATCAGTTATGACTGATTTAGACATGTAAATGGCCTAAGTATTTTAATTCCAAAAATAACAATTCTTCTTCTTTTGACTACCATGTTAGACTTGCCATCATGTCCTGAATCTGATCCATTGTAGTTAGTATGCTGAGATTTAGCTGAGTGTTAACAGTTAGAGGTTATGGCAAGGTCAGAGTTCATCTTGGTTGTGACGTTAGGAATTCAATTGACAGGGAAGAAGTCAGTTTGCCTGCGTGAGACTTCTGCAACACTCATTCCCAACTGAAATTTATTTTCTAACAGTTTTTCTGTCAAAGTAAAACCAAGTAGTTTTATTCAGTCACATGAAAGGATGGGTGCAGAACAAGTAGCTTGATAGCTGGCTGGCTGAAAAATGACCGAATTCACAAATCACTTGAACTCTTTTGCCCATCAGTGGAGACACAGGTTATGGATTTGATGCCATCTCAGCAAGTGGTAAAAGTGACCAGAGCTCAACAGCAGGTTATGACTGCTTGCCAAACAGCCTTAAAAGGACCTTTTGTACTTTTTTAAGAAGATCATTTTATCAAACATTACTATGTGGTATTTCATTTACAACCCTGAAATCAGACTAAATGTAATGATACTTGAGAATATTAACAGGGCAAAACTGCGTATGCTCTGTAGCCCCCCTGCTTTATGTACCACTTAGGAGAAAACTACACACAAATAATATGAATGGCACAGGTCCTTCAAAAAAATAAAAACAAAAATAATTTAAAAAATTAAAAACTGCGTGAAGTGTGTACATGCTCTATGTGTCATTATCTTTAACATTAACCAAACAGTACTTGGCACAGTGGTGTTGAAGTAACAGACAAAACAGGGGCTGAGGGAGGGGCAAAAGAGCGAGCAAGAGAGAAAAGGAAAGAGAAACTGAAGCTCAGATGCTATTGCTGTTGTGTTTTGTATACAGCACATAAACAAAGAAGGCAAAGTGGGATTCCATCTAGAAAACACACACACACACACACACACCTTTGTCCTGCATCACCTGTTTGAGCCAAGAATTTGTTTTAAAAGCTGCTTTGTTGGTGTGCTAATGACATTGATTTGCCTATGGAATAGACCAGCTGTAAAACCATGCTCCTGTTTCTAGCTGCCATCTTGCATGAATGCCTTCCTTTTTTTTTTTACCCACTCTTGCTCACTGGCCCTCTCGCTGTGTATGTCTCTGTCTCTCTCCATGTGTTGCACATTTGTTTTTTTGTCTGAGGGAATTTCCTGAAGTCATCCATTACTTGGCCAGCCCAGACAAGACGCCATCTTCTGACTGTGTGTGTATGCATGTGATGTGTCCACATCTGAGCTCAACATGTTTATCAGTCAGCAGAGTCTCTCTTGCACTGTAAAGTCTTAGGTAGGCAGTCTAAAGATAATTTTGAGCCGCCTAAAGATTTTTTAAGTGAATTTAAATCAACTCACAGATTTATTTTAAATAAATGCCTATTTAAGCAGGGCACAAGAATGGATATTGATGTGATTAAGTCTTCTACCCACAGGGGGCACGTGCCATTCTGTGAGTAGCGATATGAGCAGCAGATGGTTGAAATAACAGGTGGCTGGTGGAGCAAGCTAGGTAAATAGAGTATAGAAAAGCGATGTCATGGATAACACAGCAATGGCAAATGATGGCAAATAAAACAAAAAAATTCTGGATGTATTCAGTTATTGTGGGGGAAATTATGGGCAGGTATCTATCTAGCCTGAAGCAAGCTAGCATTTCACAGATAGAAAATCCTGCAAACAAACACAACATAACACACAACAGCCACCACAGCAGCACAAAATGGCTATGCAACCAGTTTAGCTCTTTGGTTCCCAAGATTATGATCTCACACTCATCGACCACATTTCTATAAAATATAAATAATAACATTATCTCATTTACCTGTTTATCATAACGATATTGTGTAAAGTCACTTGACATTGCTCCATATAGCCCGCATCTACCCCACATATGACTAAATTGCTGTTTTTTATGTTCCAGTTGCAAAGCTGAACAATTTGTTGCATTATTGGATGTTCTGCACACATTCAGCTGTTACATCAGGGTGCAGAATTCACACCAGGAGGTTTTGGCAGCAGTGGCTCCATGGACAAACCAGTAAAGAGAAACAGCTGCTATGGAAATCCATGCTCATTGTTGCCATCTTGACGTTTTGTTGCAAGAGCAGATCTTTCAAAGTCAAGTCAATAAGGTTTGATGTTTTATTAATTTGACTCTTCTTTAGAAGCAGTCATTAAAGAAAAAAAAATCCTAAATCCACCCTACAAACATCTATTAACAATATACTTTGCATTTGTGGGGCCATTGTGTTACTTGGTGCTGTATTTTTGGAAATCACACAGATAACTGGCCAAACAGACAATATGTCACACCAAGATATTTGCAACTGGAAATATTTTCAGTGCTCTAAAATTCCATCTGTAAACATCAGGCTTTGGTGTCAGTCCCTCAGAATTAAAGTCTTCTTAGTATACTCAACATTGTGTACAAACTTTCAGTGATCCCTTCTTCCTTTATAACTGTGTTGCAACATGGAGCAACACAACAACACAATAACACACAGCAAGACCTCCTAGAGATATTTAGTGGTCTATAATGGATCAATGCGATTCACATGCGGACAGGCAGATAGAGACAGACTGAGACAGTAAGACAGACAAGCAGGTATGCAGACAGTTGGAGGACAAAGACATTTAGCTGCACTTCTATCTTCTTTTCATGTCTGACCTTGCTTAAAGCCCAAACAGAGCAGAGAAATTTCAACATGTTCCATATCCACTGTCTTTTGTCTGTTGCCACTTACTTGGCATATTGTTTTTCCACCAAAGATTTATGCACTGCTAAGGCTACTAACATTTGCAATAAGTGCTCACTACATTGAACCCTGGTGCAAAAGGTAATGAAATAATTCACTGCACTCAGCGGTTACCATGACATTTGCAGGATGCTCTTCAAAGGCCAGCGGCTGGCCAAATAGCCGAATACTAAGATGTATCCAGCTCACTACTTTTAACTATAATTTTTGTTTTTAATTCAGGTTACATCTGACAACAGGCCCACATTATAAGAAAAGAAATCACTAAGTAAAGTGCAGATCTCTGCCAGGCATGTGTGGGGACACAATGTCTATATAAAGTAGATGGCTGTTATTGCTTTGTGTCACAATTCCTTGTAAAGAGGGTGAGAGGGGTTTTCCATCTTGTCCCTCGTCCAAATACCCGAGAAGATTAGGCAAATTAGTCCACTGACATATGAAACAGTGAAGGCTGTTTTAGGGCTTGTGTCCATATAGCGTTTTTTTCTGAGTGCCAGCGTCTTTTTTTCAATTGTTGCAAATGAGAGAGCGTATGCGGCGGCATGTGGCCGCCTAGAGAAAAAGGGCTGCACCCAGCGTCATTCTTTCAGGGCGCTCCAAATTCTTGGTGCAGCAGCTCCAAGCGCTTCTAGTTTAAAATCTCTGAACTTTTCAAAAAGGCACTGGGGTTGTCACTGTTGTTCCTTTTCAGGCAACCAATCATATATTAGATGGAGCGGGACTCGTCACCATGGGACCGACTCGTCACCCAGGTGATAGTTGTAACTTTGTACAACAGCAGTTAAAGTGATAAATTGATATTTCAATATTGTTGTCATAGACACAAAACCCATGCACAGAATTTTTTTCTCTCACTGCACAAGAGCTTCATCCCAGCGCTCCCCAGCACCCCACTGCCAGGGCCGGCATAAAGGATCAGGCTATTGAACCTAATTTAACCCCCGCTTGTTGACAGATTCCATCAGCCTCTGACACTTTTTACAGTGCTGATCTCCCGGGTGTCTGCTCTGTGTTCTCTTGACTTTCTTTATCAGCAGTGTGTTTTATAAACTTTATAAACGCAACCCACGTCTGGGATTTTTTCACCCGCGGTCAGAGCGAACACAGCCACAATAGGAAAAAAACTGCCTAGTACGCTGATAGGTCTGGTAGTTTGGAGAGAGAGAGAGAGAGAGAGAGAGAGAGACAATGAATCATGTGAGAGAGCGGCTTAACTACCCAGTAATGAGAGAGCAGTGCCTGGTCAAGCGAGCTAGACAAAGAATGGAGTGAGGGAGCAGAAGTAGCGAAAACAAATGTTTTTAAAAATTTTTGAATCACTGCAACCACAAGAGATTCTTCATCATACAGTCATAACTGTGCACAAAAAAATTAAGGTTGATAGGCCTAGTAGTTTGCAAGATTAGCTGCAGACAGACACAAGGACACACAGAACCAAATACATAATCTAATAAAAATTAACTTCTAATATGTATCTTGTATCTGCACTCATATACATTTTGAGTGTAAATGAGAGCATACTCTGCTGCTTTGTTTGTCTGCGTTGTCAGTGATGTACAATATAACCTCGTCATCAGATAAAATTTAATCTCCAGGTAACAAGGCCTCCACACTCCATAAACTCAAAGCTCACAAAGAACAGAGTAGGCTTCCTTGTTGCATGTTATAAAAATAAAATCTAGCCCACAATGTACTGTACCTATGACGGAGGTAATTAAGTTTCTTCAAATGTATTGTTAATTTCATTCATTCATTAAAAAACAATCATGAAGGACTTGAACCAACACATAGAATAAGCCTTTTTCCATTTTGCACACAGGTAAACATGTCAGTCACTCACAGCATTTCTTGGCAGCATCCACACACAGCTCCTCAGCTTTGTAGCAGTCTTTGAAGTACTCCAACTGTGGCATATCTGGCAGGTAAAAGTGGATCTCCAGGCCCTTCAGAGAAGAGGAATTGGGGGAGGAGGAGGGCTGGGCCCTTTTACTGGACCTCCTCATCTTTCCACAGAGTTGCCTGCTCAGCTCCATCGCCCACAGAATTGGCATCCAGACACTACATGAATGAAGTGAAAGAGAGAAAAGGAGGAAGAGGGAATGTTATATTATCCTTTTGCTTTTTTATGTAAAAGCTCCTGTCCGCAATAATTTTGAGGCTTTCATTTTGTGTGCTTCATGGTAATCTTTCACTTTAATTCTGCCTGGAATATAAAATGGCACAACTGAAACAAACGCATGCATGAGTAATGGCTGTATGGTAAGCCTGGACTTGGAAGATTGGATCCTAGAAACCTGCAAAGTTTGCCCTGCACTTGTGGTCACTGGCCAGTGATTAAAGTGAAGAATGGAATACATTTAACTTAAGCTGCAACATACATTATCACCAGCAAAAACGCTGGCATGCATGCTGAGCCTTTGTGTTCCTATGGAGACAGCAGTGACACAAAACCTAGTGGCAGTTCTACTTTGGGCACTGCACACCATTTGAAATTTTAGCTTTTTGTGACATACAGAGGTTTTTGTTATGCTCCAATCTCAAATTAGCCTACTTTTGGATTTGATTTCAGCAAGAGGACAGACAATTTTTATGCCTTACTTTACTGATATAGATACTTCCATGACGACGCACAGGCAAGCTTACCTGTGTCCTACCTAGTGGGGAGTGCAGCTCAGACCTCTGATCATGTGTTAGCAGGTTTAGGCTACAACAACATGGAGCAGCTGATCTTTGTACTCAACCACTGTCACCACAGCTTGCAATGTAGCATGACTGGCCACACAGAAGCAGCAAACAATGCACAGCCAACTACAAGGTACCATTTGTTTATTTTGCTTCCTTCATATTGCAACATGGAGTGTATGACATCTGTGTAAAAGATGAAAAGTCATAAAAAAACAAAGGTGGAGCTTAGAGAAAATTCGACAATTTCCTCAATTCTTAACTTTTTGACACATATTGCCAGAACCCCCTTACTTACTTGAGCCAGCCAAGAGTATTGTATGACCATAATAACTGAGTGAGTGAGTGAGTTAGTGCTGACCCTCATTACTGAAACATACATGCATGTAAATTAGTTAGGTTATAGTAGTGATAATTGGGTAGTGTCTAGTTAGGTCATGTACCTAACTGGACACTAAATTGTTATTTCATTTAGTTTATCATTTAATCTTTGTGTAAAGGTTTGTAACACAAATGTGAGGAGATATGTTCAGTAATGGATGAAAGACTTTAGAGTTCATTCAGCACCAGTATTTACCACAACTATTTTCTATCTTGAGCTACTGTTTATTTGATAGTGCACTAGTGTTGTCACGATACCAACATTTTGGTATCTATACCGGTACCAACATGTATTTCAATACTTTTCGATAATTTTCCAAATAGAGGGAGAACACAAAAAATGTTATTATTGACTTTATTTTAATAGAAAATCTTAGAACTATAACAAATAAATCAGTAAATAAAATAAAATAAAATACCACAAAAAACAGGCTTTTCTAATACACCCAAAACACAATTTAAAAAAATAAAATATGATTCAAAACATTAACATGTTCACATTGCACTCAAACAAAACAATTTTAGAACAGTGAAATAAAATAGGACTCAAAATACTAGGCTTTTCTTATTGCACTCCAAAAACAATTTTCAAACAGTCGGTGTGAATAAATAAAAATTATTAAGTTAGAACAATGAGAACAAATAAAATGAATTAATATTAAAATAAGCTTGTAACTGTAGCAGCAAAATCTCTCACTGTTCTCTTCTCGTTTGCACAATGGTGCTTTGGTGTTAATGGCTTCACCGTGCTCATTTGTTTTTAGGCCCAAGTAATTCCATATAGCACTTCGCGCACCTGGTTTATCTACGAGCTGCGGCGGGGTGAAAGTTGCGGCAGCTGCCATTCTCTCTCTCTCTCTCTCTCTCTCTCTCTCTCTGTCTCTCTCTCTCTCTCTCTCGCCAAGCTTTCCTCCTGCTCTGTTTGTTGCTCCACGCCGCTCACTCCCCTGCTCGCCTCGGCTCAAATTACAATGCGGCGACGTCACGAGCGAGCGCTACAAAAATAAAATGCAAGTACCGGTCTTATCCAAACGCAGTATAGTACCATTTTAAATGTGTCAGTACCACGGTACCAATTTAGTACCGGTATACCGAACAAGCCTATAGTGCACTAGCATTAGCTTATTGTGGAGAGCTGACAGGGCTGTCAAGGGGCTGATATACTTCAGAACGGGTGCGCACGCAGACAGCTGCGGACAAGCTTGCAGACAGCGGATGCGCACGCAACTCTGTTATACTAGAATTTGGCTGTCGCAAGCGGACGCGCTTCACCAGAAGAGTGTCCCACTACCACAATGAAACACAAAGCCCTTAATTTATAGTTTTCCTTTCATCCACGCACAGAACGCGTTGATTTTTAAGGGTAGAGTTAAATTAAGGGATCCCGTTTCTAGTGAGTGTTTAAAATCTGGCTGCACAGCGGACATCCGCTACCTGTCCGCGCGGACATCTGCTGACATCAGTCGGTGACGAAATTTACGTCACGCGGACCCTCGCGGACACGCGGACGCGCTAAGTACAAAGGGGCTGATATACTTCAAAACGGGTGCGCACGCGGCTTGTGTTATACTATAATTTGGCTGTCCCGAGGGGACGCGCTTCACCCACTACCACAATGAAACACACAGCCCTTAATATGTCCTTATATTATTCCTTTCATCCACGCACAGAAGGCCTTAATTTTTAAGGGTAGAGTTAAATTAAGGGATCCCGTTTCTAGTGAGTGTTTAATGAAGTTTGAGAGGCTTTCAGTTTGCCTCGCAGATACTTTCACTTTTACCTGCACGCCTGTACGCTCGTATACGCTCGCCACTGCGCATGCTCCGGGAGGTTCGCCTGTACTCACAGTTCATCTCTGAAGAATAGAGACAATCCATTGTCTGCAAATTTGTGGAGAGAAATCACCCAGGCAGAGGGAAGAGACATAGAGGCGTGCAGGTAAAAGTGAAAGTATTTGCGAGGCAGACTCAAAGCCACTCAAACTTCACACTTACTAGAAACGGGATCCCTTAATTTAACTCTACCCTTAAAAATTAAGGCGTTCTGTGCGTGGATGAAAGGAAAACTAAGGACATATTAAGGGCTTTGTGTTTCATTGTGGCAGTGGGACACTCTTCTGGTAAAGCGAGTCCCCTCGCGACAGACAAACTAGTATAACAGAGCCGCGTGCGCATCCGCTGTCTGCGAGCTCATCTGCAGCTGTCCACGTGCGCACCAGTTTGGAAGTATATCAGCCCCTTGAGGAAATGCTGTAGTTGTCATTTATTTATCATTTGGTGTGCATCCTTGTTTGTATGCACAGATGCAGTGGAGGTAGCCTTGTTATTCAGAGATACAGTATGTAAAACTGCTCAAAACTTGGAGAGCTAATCCCAGTCCAGCCATGGTCAATGGATAGGTAAAATGAACTTCATATAGACTAGGGATGGGACAAAATATGATTTGGCGAAATTTCGTGGTACAAAAATGTGACAATAAGCATCGTGTTTCAAAAAAATGTATCACGAAATAAACACTAGATGGCACTACCACATTATTTGTGTGGTATACAAATCATTTAGTGTGTGCGGCAGCACCATCTGGTCAAGCAGCCCGAGACCAAATGAAAGAAAATTACATCTGTGGGAAGTGTGCAATCAGTCAGGTCACAGTGCATGCTGCGACATTACATTAGCACCGGCAACTTCCTTGGTTAGCTCTCAAAGCGTCTAACTAAGGAGTCGAATGAGGTCGAAATTGAGGATGCTCCAACGGGATACAGGTCATTTGTGTAGCAGTATTTTGGCTTTCCAATTAAAAGAGACAAAGATGGAAATAGAGTAACTGACAAGACTAACACTGTGTGTAAGCTATGCAAAGCCATCGTTCCATACACCACCTCCAACACAATGAACATGAACCACCACCTTCAAAATAAAATAAGTTTTATTTACTCAGTAATATTTTTTCATCTTTTTTTGAAATCGTATCGTGACGTATCATATCATGACCCTGGCATATTAAGGTGCATCGTATCGTGAGTGTAAGTGTATCGTCCCATCCCTAATATACACTGTCTTACAACTAATAGCTTCTAATTACTACATAGCATTATCTAGCCTTATGTTTCACATCTTCACATGACCCTCCTCTGAGTCATAAGTGAAACCCAGCAACCACCCACGTCTTTAAGTGGGTGGGTAGTGGGATGTGAACAAGAGCAATCAAGTGTGTTTAAGATGTGTGTGTGTGTGTGTGTGTGTGTGTGTGTGTGTGTGTGTGTTACAGTAAGGAGAAAAAACCATTGATCCTGTGGTAAGCTCAATATACAGCAAGCAACAGTAATACAGAGTTCAAATCAGTCTGATGACTCATACTGTTCCTGTATACTACCCTCAAACACATACACACACACACACACACACATGCACACACACAAAGTGATGACCTCATTAAACCCACACAACCCCAGTGAAATGACGCCAGCCTCTCAACACATTCCAGTTGTGATGATGACATCAATTTGTCAATGCTATGCTAGGGCATCCAGGAGTTCAACCTGCATTATTTAGTGGGTGCCAGCCAAACATCCTGAGGTGCACCATATTATTCACTACAGCACTTAGAGCAAAGAATATCACGCAAAGCCCTCCTTGTGCTCGCTGTCAGCTTCTGAACTGTAAATTGCCATTTTCAGCACACTCTAAATTAAGATCCAGTTCAATTAGCAGACATGCTGCACAGAGAAGACTGATGCACCTTTTGTTAAATGTTTGTGTGTTTAAATGTGGTTTGATTGTGCCCTAACAACTTTTTAACACCAGGAATGATTGGCATTTGCAACTGTTAGGACTTCCTCAATTTTATATATATATATATGTCAATGGGATCAGGAATACTAACAACTACCTCCTCTTAAAATGTTCTATATCCCCCACTGAATTTATCCGAATGTTTGGGGGTGCAAACTAAAGATCAAATTGAGCCATAAAAGCCTCAGTTTGTCTAAGCCTACAGCACAAACAAACCAAGGAATTGTTTTTGTTGGCAGTAAAACAAAATGAAAGTCTCAGAAACTTTCCTGTTGAGTGACAATAATGAATAATGCCTGTCTAGCCCTGTTTGGCCTTGTACTGGAAATCAAGCTATTTTACTCCATCACCCCGTTTCCTGCACTGGCAGATTTCTATTGCGACGAGAGACAGTGCATTCTGAATAGGCCATTAGCACTCATTTAGCTGCATTAGCCAGTGTATTCCCTTCAGGCAGCGGCTCTAAGCAGAACAACCAATGTCAACCATTTTACAACCTCAGCTTCTGTCTGTTAGCCATGGACAACTTCCACTGTAGTAGGCAAAAATAAAATTAACCATTGTTTCATAAATATATTGGCACTTGTTGCATTTAATGTATCGCATTCATAAATGAACCTGGGGTTAGAAATACTGTGACAAAACGGAAGCTATTTTTTCAGAACTGTTCAATCTATTGGGCAATCCTTACTGTCAAACCCTTCCCTAGTAAGTGCTTTGTGCAATGGAAACTTACTAGAAGTTGCTGATCAAAGGGATTCAAACCTGTGGTCTTCCAGTCAAAAGCTATTTTCCTAAATTCTAGATATCACTGCCCATAAGCACACTATGATTCAGGATTGCAAGACATTTGATACAGAATGGATGATGTTAAATCCAAACAGTAGCTGTAATAACAAAGAATCCAATTGTACTGTCAAATGTAGCACTAATAAGAAGTAGCCACAATTTTAACATATAATACGTGAATTACAGAAAGCTGTTTTGTAATTATCTGTCTTCACTTCTACACAAATTTGTGAGAAAAATGAGCGTGTGGAAAGAAGCACTCTGTAGTGTGCATGTCTGATGTATGTGCAGCCAATGTTAACAAATCAGTCTTCTTTGATCAGCTGTTGACAACTGAAACTGAAATTCAATTCTCAGGTAAAAGTGAGAATGCATGGATGTTTGGGCTTAATAGCTGGAATGTCCCTGAATCCACACACCATTTATCAAAGCACAAATAATGTGTTTTAAATAAATGAATGAAAATTATTCGGATGTTTTAATGGTATGCCTATATTTATGGATCTTTATTATCAAGTGTCTAGGCCAAACAGCTATGAGTATGTATCAAAAATGAGTGTAAGAGGCATGATGAAGCCAATCATGCTGTGGGTAAAATTTGTGTCAGAATCAACTAATTTCTTTCTTTTTTTTTTAAGTTGCTATTTAAAGGTAGACCAGAAGGAAGCACTATTGAGTGAAACCAAATGTGGTGTATCATTGGGGTTCATCCCAAACATAGGCTAGGCCTATATCTTAAGTTTGGTTGCTCCAGCATCAAGTATCTGAGAGTTATGTTCCCGATCAGCTTGATCTGTGCACCACAGCCAAATAGCTTGGATTTTAGCCATAGTCTAAGAAGCCATTGTATTCTGTGTGCAAATGTGTGTTATCTCCACCAGGACATCATGTGTATGGTCAGGTGTGTCTACCTGTCTGTGTGTCTGTCCGCGGCTAATCTCGCAAACTACTGGGCCTGTCAGCCTAAAAATGTTTGTGCACAGTAATGACTACAGGACGAAGAACCTCTTGCAGTTAAAGTCATTCAAAAACTTTGAAAATTGTCTGTTCTCACTACATCTGCTCCCTAACTCCATTCATTGTCTAGCTCTCTCTCTTTCTCTCTCCACATACTACAAGGGCTATCAGCCTAATAAACTATTATAGACTGTGTTTGCTCCAATCTCAGTGAAAAAATCCAGGACGTGTGTTGCGTTTTCTGGGTGAGTTTATAAAACACACTGCTGATGAAGAAAGTCAACAGAAAACAAAGCACAGAGCAGATACATGGGAGAAAAACACTGTGAAAAGTGTCAGAGGCTGCTTCATACATCAGCAAACTAATTTGCCTAATCCTCTTGGGTCTTTTGATGAGGGACAAAGCACGATAGCTAGCTACTTTATATACACATTGTGTCCCCACACGCGCCTGGAGGAGATCTACACTCTACTGAGTGCACTCTTCTAGTACATTTGTTAAATGAAACAAACATGTGAATGTCAAATGTGACCACTAGTTCTAATGTCCTGTTTCAGCAAGGTGGATAAGCATCTAGGGCAACAGATCCCAAAAAAAGTATGGTTGTTCACCACACAGAGGGGCAACAGCACTGCAAAAGTGAGAGATATGTAGTTTGTTTACATTTCTAATTTCTAAACATGTCTAAATCACATCCATCAAAGATTCTGGTGTCCTGGGAGACTCTCTGGAGGATCCATTAATATTCAGAGTCAAAACTAATGAGAAAGCTCAAAAACTACCACATGAAGCTTACTTACTCCTGTTCAATACTATTACTAGGAGGCTAGATTTCTTTCTTAAAAAGATATATCTGCCAACTCCATTGGCAATGCCATTTTTCCCTTCATCCCTTTCCCTGATGTGCCTCTGTGCTTGTCATTTCTCCTCTTAGTATCCTTTTAAGTTTACTATGAGATTTCATTAAGCTACTGGACTGAGAAAACGAGACAATTCTGCCCTGACAACTTTTTTCATATGCTAAACCTTAAACTGATTACACTGATACAAACTCCCAGGCTCACAAAGTCAATACTGGTACATCCAGGTTTGATATTTATGTATGTCTGTACGTATGTAGGCATGGGGGGGAGGGGTTCCATAGAAATTCTCAGGAATTACCCTGACTAAAGAGTAGTTCCTGGCTGGCATGTATCACTTCTCATCTTGCGTATTACAGCTCATTTTCTGCAGAAGACAGCTTCAATGAGTCACCGTAAGTCTAGCTTCTGCAGTGAGTCAGTCAAGCAGTTTCTCTATCTTTATGCCCCCCCCCCCAAACATAAATGGGAGGGGGATAATACAGCATTATAGCATATGTGAGATTTTAACTAACAATCAAACAAAGTTATTTTAGCCATCACTGAACCAGGTACTTCATTCGGAATGTCTCTTAAAGCTACCACGTGTTGCACCTATATTTTAAGTAATAATTTACTGTTCAAATACTAGGTATTGCAATAATTATTACCTCATCTTTAAAGAACTCCTTGGCCTGTGCTCTGTCCTTGAACGTGCTTACTATCAGACAGATATGATAGCCTAATATTGTGACAGCTGGATTAATGTGAGTGCACTAGAGTTACACAATTTTCATACCACATCTGAAAGCTATCACACTGTCATTAGCCTACTTTACAACAATTATACAGATTTTTACTTATGTGTTAGATAAAAAGTGCTGGCTTATGAACAAGTGAGGCGTTGTTCCATATTTACCAACCTGTTCGCCATAAAACAACTAAGAACACTGAGAAAAAATACAAAGACTATGTTCCTATTTTAATGCTCAACGCAATAAATAAATAACTAAATGAATGAATAAATAAATAAAAAATTCAGCAAATGTTGGCTACATTAGCTTCATGTGGCTATTCTGTGCCAATACCATAACTCCGCAATATGGAATCTAGCCTAAAGTTGAGAAAACACAGATTTTTTTAAAAGATGACCTACAAAACTATTGTGTGTGCGCGCTGTCTGGGTGTTGCAGTCGCAGTTGAGTTCTGCCTTTTTTGTTTCAACAGGAAAAACAAGTGGCAACTTTTGTATTTGGCTCCATGTGATGTGATTAAAAAGAGGTTGAAAGTGTGCAAAATGGATTTTAAATAAATCATAGAAGTGCAGATGTGAGCAATATGGGCTCTACACACTAAGGAAGTTGAAGGCCTACCTATCAGCCCATACTAGACCAAAAGCTAGAGCAGGTATGATAACACTAATTGAGATAATATAGATGGCTCATAATGTATTTCTCTTATTGTCAATCAGTGTCTGCTCTGTTTTCATTGGCTATTGACAAGATCCATTCAGATTTGTCTCGACCCAGTATAAAACAAAAACAAAAACAAACAAACAAAACAAAACAAAAAAAAAATCATGGATAAAAGAGAGAGAGAAAAAAACACACAACAGGGAGTGTTATGACAGAAATAGCCTATTTGTTTACACTGTACTTTTGTAGTACAACCTAAAAGATGTTTTAATAATTTTTACAAGAATGTGGGTCTACAGGCTTATAGTTTTATTTTAAATAACACATAGTTAATTATGAAAATATGAATATTGATTACAATCTCTAAAATGTGACATTTTAGGCTTCATTTTGCGACAGGCACGAATAGGGGCATTTATTATTTATGTTGGACAGCCTTGTTTGTGTTCAGGACATTCAGATTTTAATTTGAAGGGATTAAAGATCATACATGCTAAATGTGGCTACTCGAAATTATTTAAAAAGCAACATAGCCTACAGGTGGAGTGAAATGCAGTTCCATGCGGGTGCGGGTCTCTAAATCGGAGAAAATAATTCACTGGGGTGGGTGGCAGGTGGATGGTTTATGCTTAGACGCAGATTCGGATGATGTCGGGAGCCGATCCGCGCATCACTAGTTTGTGTATCTCTGTGTGTGATGGGGGCTCGCGTTTGTTTCATTTGCTCATTTCTCGCTCCAGTCAGCTGTGCGCAGCGGAGAAAGGGCAAGCGGTTCGTGTTCCTCCTGATTATTATGTACAGTGTGAAATTTTAGCAGCGGCGCTCAGCATTCAGCCGGGGAAACACTGCACTGTAGGATCTTTGGAATCTGTGTTGACCCTTTTTAATGCTCAATTTCATGATTGTCTTTGATTTCGTTATCATAGACACTACAGAGCCCTTAATGCTGCCGTCAGTCTGCCACCAGCACACACCCATGCCAGACCATGCCAGGGTGAAGTTCTACAAGGCTGGCTATACATTGCACAGTTAAAATGTAACTTTACCAGTTTCCAGTTTCTGACAAGTTTTATTTCTGTTACCTGTTTGAACATGGTTGAAAAAGGCAATAAAAATGAGTTGTAGTTGTATTGTAATACAATTACAGAACTTCTATGGTAGTGAGAAGATGCCAATATTTAGTCAGTTTATCAAAAGTCTGTCATTGCATAATTTATGATTGGTTTAGGCCTACTTCCCTACAAAGTGGCTACTAATGCAATTACACAATGTAACTTTGGCAACTAGATTCATAGTCATCACTTGTATACAAGCAGATTAACTCTGAATTGTACTGATATGAGACAGCTAGCTAGTACATGTATGCAGAGAAGAGACAGAGGAGTGAGTAGAAGAATGCCACAAAACCCTCTAGGGGGATTGAAGACAGGCGTTCTTCACAGCACCAAACAATCATAACCTAGAAATAATGCAACCGTACCAACTCTAATGCACACACGTGCAAACACATGCACGTTTATCTGTATTTGCACTTATGCACACTTCTATCACTAGAGATACAATTACCACTGGAGATACAATACATAGAACATGAACTTGACTCTCGACGGTCAAAAGTTATTTAAATGTATGAAAAATGTTTGCACAATATCAGTTACACCTGAGGATATCGTTACAGATTAACTGAGACCAAACAACTAGAGTGTCTGTAAATGTTTCAGACATTTGATCAACACCTGCCTTACACATCTAGAGGCACACTGAACCATGCTATATTCTCAAGCTTGCGACAGTACACTCAATCGAGTCAAAACAACATATAAACATCCATACGCTCAGGATGGCCTGCACAAATGCAGATATAAAACACAATAGAGGTGAAAGTAGGTACTGTACAGTACTCCATACCACAAAAAAATTCAGTGCCGGTACAAAGTACTGGGAAGAGGGGAAAGCAGCTGGCTGCCAAAAATCCAATGTAGCCTACCCAACCACCGCCAAGTACCACCAAGAACCTCAATCTACTTTCACCACTGAAACACAAAGAAACACATTCAAACAAATATAAAAATTACCAGGTAACACCCAAAGAGACAAAAAAGAGAACAAGCAGGCACACAGAAACAAAAACAATTAAATGAGAGGAAGTAACTGTGGCATGATATAGCC
>OMKZ01026826.1:0-14417 GCA_900302535.1 Neoniphon sammara
AACTCAGAAGAAACACTGAAACCTGATCAAGAGAGGAGAACCCCCTAATCCAACACGTGTACACACACACACACACACACACACACACACACACACACACACACACACACACACACACACACACACACACACACTTTGGCATGAATACACCTACACACACATACACACCAACTGTCAGACACACAAAAACACACCCATAAAATGTACATCTGTGACAGCATACACAAATAGACACACACAAACTCACACATGATGACACACAAACACACACACACACACACACACACACACACACTGTCCTTGTTGTTGCTGATCTAACTCAAGCTACACCAGAGGGATTAACTGTAATACTTGCAGTCCTCCTTTACCAAACACAGCGTGCTCCAACACACACACACACAACACACACACACAGACCCCTGCAACTGGATCCCAGTGCTGTACTGGTGCAGGGTGCGAGGCCTCAGATGGGTTTTGACAGAGTCGGGGTGAAAGGCTTTGATCTGCGGAGCTGCCAGACATGTTTCTGTTTCCTGCGGCAGACGATACTCTGCTCTGTAAACCCCACAGGAACACACGCCGTCCTGCTCGCTCAAATTAGGTCAAAATGCATCTCTGACCCAAAGGCCCACTGGGATGGGAGCCGATATGAACCTCCCTGGCAGGACACGCAAAACTAGAGCAAATCTGAATATTTACATTTTCAAACTATAAGATGAAGTAAGAATAATATAGGCTATGTTATGTGAGACAATTTAACCAAAGTGAGTAACTGGATGAATATCTTTCTGTTACTGTAATTTTATACTTCACCTAATTTCTTGAATTTATACATGCACAGAAAATACAACTTTGCCTATATGTATTTTGTGGTATTTTATCCAGTTTGTGTAAAAAGTCAATACTTTTCAAAGCTGCTTTTCAAAGTAATATTATTACATGCCTGCTCTCAAAAATCACCATATTACACCACCATATACCACCATATCACCATATTCACAGCATGGACCATATCATCATTCAGTACAGTGTAAGCACAGGTTAGGAAACAATAGCCTGGTTAGGGTTAGCAAGTGTTAGCATGGAGATGCTATCACTCAACATAGTGGATGCTAAAATATGAAGTGTGAAACCCAATGAGCCAGCGTTACTGAAGACATATGGATGATTTTGGTGTCTTTTTTGTCACTTAACAGGTAATTTGACTTACAGGACAATTTACTGAATATTTTGTGTATTTCTTTAAGTCGTCATGTATTTCTTTAAGGATGTTGTTGACAGTAAACACTTTGAAATATCAACACCTCGCTCTCTCATACTTTTCACAGTCTATACTGGATTTAAATGAATGTTACAGCTTACATTCAGTATGTGCAGTCTATGTTTTCACATTTTAGGCACTTCAGTGACTTTATAATAAGCAGGTCGAGCTTAGTGCCTTGCTGTTGGTGGGATCAAACTTGTGACCTTAACAGGACAGTCTGCAGAGCTTTGTGTCCCTGCTGCACTGGAGGGATCAGGAGGAGAACCACACGCTCGTGGCAGAAGAGACAAATACTTTCCAATGACACTGTGTTTAGCAGCGCGCAGAGAAAATGATTTTGACTGGCTAATGCTTATTAAGCTCTTAAACAGATTGCTGGTGACAATGAGACGCTGCTTTTATTTCTCCCGGCTGAGCTGGCCAAATAAAAACCTTCAGTTCCATCTGGACTGATTCACAAAAGGGCAGCGACGTGTCACTTCTGAACACTCACCACACACATTATTAATGTTGTCACAGAAATTTACAGTGGCTGGGTGAAATGTCTTTACTGCTGACAGAATTTGACAGCAGAGAACACGTAGAACAGAATTACAATTTCAATACAACAAGGGTATTTTCCAGAGTGATGAGACAAGATGAGATCTTTATTAGCACTGAAGGGAAGTTGTTTTTCACATAAGGAGATGTAGTGCTGACAAAAACAGGCACAAAGCAACAGGACCAATAGCCAGCGTCGTATGGCTCAGATTTCATGTCCTTCCCACTATGGAGGCTCATTAGTTTCTGTGTCCAGCAGGTCTAAGAGAGCCTGAGCGAGTAGGAGATAAGAATGCCTTAATCTGCCAGTAAATCTTTGGGACAATACCCCAGCTCAACATGACCCTAAATCTCCCTCACATTCACAAACCTTCCTGAGATGCTGACACGATGTTTTGGTAAACCTGCTGGAACTGGAGACGGAGAGGAAGGAAAATTCAGCCAAACTGCAGTTTACCCAGCTTGTGGCCTGCTTTTTACAGCTTTGATAAATAGGTAGGGTACATGGCGGTTTGTGCTATAAACTCACACACATCCTTTGTGTTTTTTCAAGAAAATTAAGCAGGACTTTATACATTTTGAAACTTTTATTTGTTCAGGATAAATTAACTGAACACTAATGCCTATTTTCATCTGCAAATGCATTCAGTTCCAGTACATAATTAAGTTTTGAAGCCTGACTTTCGTTCTACTTTGGCAATAACACCCGATGTTCTGTGTTCCCAGGACCTATGTCCCATCAATATAAATTGAAACAGCCCCATGTTCTCTCAATCCTGCGCTCCCTTGACATATAGAGCAATTTCCATATGTTCAGTAATAATTATCTGAAATGGTGTTCATGGTCAGGCAGCTTCCAAAAATACCGTTATTCACACACACTTATTACACTTTATTAACATTACACAAAACATAAACAAAGTTAGCATTAGCATCAAACAAGATTAGCCACATTTTCCCTCAATAGAAAAACACGAATAATGTCCAAAATGTCAATGTCGTCTTGTATATAAACAAAAAATCAGATAGCAGATCAGGGCTGTCCCGAACTAAGGATTTATTTATTTGGCCCAGTCCTCTACTCTCCTGCTGACTGATCGATTAATCATGTTTGCTAGCTAATGTTTTCATGTTTTAAGCTAACCACACTGGAGCTAACCCTGTCAGCTAACATTAAATAAATAACAGCATACCCGCTCATCTCCTGCTAGCTTGGGAAAGCCGCTCACAGAGCATTAAGAGCTATGGACAAACAATAGGCTAACGGTGCGATTAGCAAACAAGCCGGTCAGATTTAACTCCACCTGACAGAAGAAGCTCCAGTGAAGTTCGTGTCATTTGCTCACCTTCCCAAAGACCGGTGACATTGAGCTGACATGTCTGTCAATCACCATTGCCGAGAAAACAGACAAGACATAAGCTAGCAAACCACATAATTACAGCCTGTTGAAACTTAGGCTTCAAAAACTAAGACTTCCCATCTGCTACAGTGGAAACTGTGCTGCAGAAGTAGAGTTTCTCTCCAGTAAACACTTATGACTTTGACATGTCTGACTCTTCCTTATTTAGGCCTGTATATCCCCTGACCAACTTCAATACCCTCAGTGTTAATTTAACTGAAGGATATCTCAAAGCGCCAAGATGCTCCATTCCTCAAATCGCTCCTCAAAGTAATCCAGAGTTTTCCTTCTGCAAGGTGATGGCTTTCAAACTGGGGTCTGGGGACCACCAGAGTTCCTTGAGAAGGTTGCAGAGGGTCCCCAGCAAAAGCAAGAATAGATTAATTTAACGTTTCTGACATTTTTGAGAAGTCAGGACAACAGAAATGTATAAGGGTGGCCGTTTTGCTATTGATTCATGGTGGACATAGTTTGATCATTGTTTGGTTACACAGACTTTTACTAACTCCCCTCTAACAACAAGAATCTTTTCAAAGGGGATTCTTCAGAACAAAAATCGTCTCTGATAGTGGTCTATTGTGCATCTATTTCCTTGACATGAAAGGTTTGGGGACTCCTGTTTAAGGATCTGTAAACCAGCTGACTGCAGAGCCGAGGTCACACTGTTGGTTCTCTACAGGGCAGATCAGTCAGCATCACCACCATGTTACCTCTGTAGGGTGTGTTTTGACACCACATGATGCTGGTATAGGGTCCTGTATGATCGCCCGATTGTTTGATGTCAAAGAAAAGTTCGGAAAGGCATCTGCAGCGTGAAAATAAACACGTCAGATGGCATTGTTAGCTCCTTCACAGGTGACAGGTTCGTTTCTTACGACAATTCAATGAAACTTTTATAATTTCATCAACATTTTTGCTTAAAATCTTGCCTCAAAATACTCCTTGACACGCTAACATGTTTTAATTCTCAAAAACCAAAACCCAACCAAGTCAAAACACATGTAAAAACCAGTCTGCTCCCTGAACCATGTGGCCTTCCACCTCCTCCATATCCCTTATTTTGACAACACACGGATCAAAGAGGTAATGTAGAACCATATGGGGTTTAGGGGATTTGCCCCGTCTTGGGCTGATCCCAAATTATGAATAGACCCACTTTAAGCCTTTGCTCTCTTGGAGGTTCACGAAAAAAAATCTGTCAGCCCCATGAGAGGCTGGGAAAGACGGAAATCTGTGGTATAAGGAGAGTGGGCTGTCCACTTCCCTTGGTGGTTTAATTTTTCTTCATTGAGACTGTTAAAAAAAGTAAGAGGGAAGCAGAATGTGGGAGACATAGGAGAGAAAGTTCACGTGGGACTCAGTCCTTACTGTGGTTTCTGGGGGGCGGGTCTCAAACAGAGCTCAATCTGTGGGATATTTTTGTCTTTGAACATGGTAAATATAATATTTAGTGGTTCTTACCTGGCCATAGTCAGTGGCAAACACAACCACACCTCCAGAGCAAGAGGACACAGTGCTGGGAAGGTACTGCTCATCCTCCCGTAACCAGACCCGAGCGCCCTGCAGGTAGAAAAAAAAGCACATGTTCACTTAACAAGCACGGGCGGTGATAATTCATTCGAGTCCAAAACAACAGTCTGACATCAAGGAAAAAAACACTGCAAAGGAAAACAACATGTGCTTCAAACCTGGGGTTACAGAGCATTTCCAGATCATTCTGGCATTGGTTTTTGCTTCCCTGGACCAGATGAGTGGGGTTTACCGTATGAGGACATGACAATGACTGCCAGAGTTTAAATAACCACCAAAAAGTCTGAAAACAGACAGAAGGCTGGAAAGACTCATAGTTTCTAGGGTTGAAATACTGTCCTTTGTTTGGGTGGTTTCAGTTACAGTACTTAGTCCACTTGAATTTAACGTTGGTGCATAAATTAACCTGGCTGGTGTGGTTCATGTGGGCAGATGTGAATATTGGCACAAAACAATCGGTCCAAGATCACCTCACTTCCAAATGAACCCTAGAGTGCTTCGATTGCTGACAGAACATGATCGGACCCTGATTCAACCCAACTGTAGGAAGTGAACCAAACATTAATTTATCACAGGTCAAGAAAGTGCTGAATGCATCCGATCTCAGCCTCTCTGCTCACACCAACGTCTAACTGCAGCACGACTTTTTTGGAAAGATCTGGATCTAGACATTGCAGAATGGGTCCTCTAGGTCAAAGAAGGCACTGGAGCGCTCAGTTAATAATTACTCATAATTACTTGGTCAATAAGTAATTATTGACTTCAGCTTATCGTCCAAACTGTGAGCACAAATTCGTGAGCTGAGATGCAAGAAGTGTCTTTATATTGGATCAACACACCTGGAGCCCTAACAAGTGTTAGTACTGAGCAGCATCTTCCAAATGTGTCTGGTAGGAAGACCAAAGCAAGACTACAGCCAGGATCACCAAACCTGACCGCGAACCAATGAATGAAAGACTTTCGAGAGTACCCTTTCTGCCGCTTCCCTTCTCACATGAACTGGAACGAGTAGAAAACAAATCAAGAGCATCAGTTTCACTCTGATTCAGACTAGGCAACTGGAACTAGAGGTGAGAAAGCGCCCCAAATGACCGAGAAGCATTTGAAAGAAAAGTTAACGTACCTTTGAGTGACTTACAACCTTGCTGAATTCCTGTAGCAAACCAAACACTCTGAACCAAGTCTGCAACTATGTGACCCAGATCTGCCATGAAGTTAATGACATAATGAACGTGCCAGTGCAGAAACAGACACTTTTACTGCTTCACATCAGTGTAAGAAATGAAAAGAAAAGATTTTTATGCTTTTCTTATCTTCTCCCGTCCTGCAGATTACACTCTTAATTTAAGCCTTTGATAATTACTCTTCACATGCATCTCCTTTAGCTTCCGTACTGTCGCGGTGGGGTCACAGCTGTGCAGGATGCAGGGACAGGATTGCGGTGTTGGGTTTCGGACGTTGCTACCTGCCTGCAGGCCTCAGCACACTCAGGAGGCTAGTAAAGCTGCATGTTTATTGAGGCTGTTTAGTGACCGTGGCTGAAAGCGAAGCACCCTCAGAAACAGACTTCTACACCCGCTGACCTGCACCATTTAATGCTTTTGGTCGCTGCGGCGTTTTCCCTTGGCTAACAGCTGCATATCTAATCACAGCAACTGAGTGTTTCAACAAATCTGTGCTCTCTGTGTAGACTTGGCATAGAATTTGGGAAATTTAGGAATGAAGTTTGAATCTGAACAATTTGTGTATTGAGTGCAGTGTCACAGAAAAAAGTAAAATAGTTGTACCTTTTGTTTTGTTTTTTGTTAGACATCCGAGCCCAAATAACAAAAGGCTCAGTATAGATTCTCCCCCTCCCCCCTTCTCTGTCATCCCATTAAAGACTCTTTTAAGATTAGTTTTATTGTATTGTGGTGCTCTGTGGAAAAGCACGATTCAAACCGATGTCGTGGCTCATATACAGTTTGCACTGAACTCTGCTAATGCTAAGCCCCTCTTCTTGAAATCCTGCCAAGCCAAGGGGCCCTCGAATCTGGATCCTTCTTAAACGCATAGCCACATGTGCCGGGGTTCATTAGCGTGACAGGCTAATGCTAACGGGAAAACAAACGCTGCATTTTTGCAGAGCGGATTGGCTGCAGCCGGTCGAGGCACATGAACGACCTTTGACCCACATGCCCTAATTCTGACACAGTTGTCCTGGTCTGGCCGAGAGGCGGCATTCGGCTGGGAAAAGAGGGAAAGAGGGGGTCTGGCTCTCCTCGACATGCATGTACACACATACACACACACACACACACACACACACACACACACACAACCTAAATCTCAGGTCTGCAGTGTCAGCAGTAGATCAATGGGGGGCTGTGTGTTGTTCTAAAGCCTCGGCCCTCCTCTCTGCAGAGGGAAGCCACACGTTTCAAAAGGTCCTGCGCTCTCCTGGGGAGAGATAAATCTGACGCACAGAAGAAACCCAGGGAGGAACTCATCTTTTGATCCCAGAAGTCTCCCACAGCTTCCCCTGCCATTTACTTTCACAAAAATTACCCTTTCAGGCTTCATCATACACAGTTTGAGTTCCAGTTTCTTTATTATTTTTTCTTTTCTTTGTTAATCTGCTTGGTAAAATTATACAGGAAAAAAAAACTCCTGGTAAGATTGTTGTCTTCTTTATTTAGTCTCCATCTCTGTTGCTAAGCGCTCATCTCTGCACTTCCCAGAGATCACCTGTCAATCAAACAATAAGGGCGGGACTTGGATTTCCTGTTGATGGAGTTTGAGTTTCTCTTTTCTTTGTCTGTTCAGCCATGGTCGCTATTGCTGCTAATGCTAACTACTATTCTTCTGTTTAATCCAAACAAAGCGGAAACATAAAACTCAAAACTTCAGACATTTATTTATATGAAAATGAATTATTAATTCAAACAGATGCAGAAACACAGACTCAAACCTCTATTCTGATGTCAGAATAGAGGTTTGAAGGCTCTTGTGATGCCACAAAGGGAACCAGGCAGTCCATTATGACATCACAAAGGAAGATGTTCCATTGTGAGGCGCACAAAGGGAAGGCGTGTGCTGTTTACCAGCCAAGACCATATGGACATTCCTGATGTGCACAACCCTGCCAGAATAATTTGACGCTTGTATCGGTGTTGGTAGAGAGGGGCTGGGTGCTGGTGGGGTGTCTGGGTGCCCCTCTGCCTCTTTAAGAGCAAAAGAAGGGGCCGTCAGCACACTTTGTAGGCTCTTTCAGCAGCAAAGACCAGGGCTTCGTGTCTTACTATTAAAGCGCATTAACCCCCCCGGTCCATGGTCTTTGTGGCAGCGTGTGCCGCCTGCCCTTTCCCCCCCACACACTGCTGAGGAAAGAGAAAAGATGCGTCTGACAGTGGTACACTATCTTATTGTCCTTCCCTTCCCTCCTCCCTTCACCCTCTCCTCCCCCTCCTCCCCCCCTTCCCTCGCTCCATTTCAAAACTGTGGCTTGGTGCCAAAAAAGCCTTTGAATCTCCTGCCCTGCCTCTCCTCTGTCCTCATTCATCACTGCTGATTGCCTGAAATCAGACATCAAAGATCGCTCATTTGTACTTTCTTATAAAAAAACGAAAGAAAAAAGGAAAGGATCAAGGGATGGAGAGCTGTTGATGGATGAAAACCACACGTCTGTAAAAAGCATTGAGAAGGAAGGAGATTTCTGAAATTATACAGTGGGATTTACAGAAGAACCAGAGCTGCTGACTTTTCCATGACCTTGCACTACGAAGTCAGAACGGTCCTGAAAGTTGAAAAACCTGAAGGCTGTATTCCTATCTGGTTTGTTTGTGTTCTTTCTCACAGTGGGTGAACAGCCCAGTTTCCACATCAGTTTGGCTGGAAACAGATGATGCAGTAAATTAAAGTGTAAAGCAAACTGTGAATCACATTCTCCTGTTAAGCATTTGGAGAAAATTCCATGAGAAACCCTTTTTTTCCCAATTCAGCAAACCCATTCAGCAGATAAACAACCACATACACTGTTAAACAAATCCATTTTACCAAGTCATAAACTCTCATATATCTTGTTTGTCTTCAAACAAGGTCAAAAATCTGCCAGTGGGATGAGATAATCCCACTTGTTTCCAATGCTAATCAACTTGTTTCCAGAATTTGTCATTTGTCAGTTGTGTCATTTTCTTGATCCTAATGGGCTGATCTGCCCTATTCTGCCTTGTTTCAACATATTTATACTTTAAAATTTCTCAAACAAGTGAAACTGCATTGGAAACAAGTGGGATTATCTCATCCCACTGGCAGATTTTTGACCTTGTTGGAAGAAAAACAAGATTGTACAACTCAGTATCAGACAAAAAAACATTTTAAGAGTGGGATTTTTTGCAGTGTGTATCTTTGCAGGAGGTTCATTTCAAAATGAAGACACTTTCTGCAGCTTTCAGTTACAGAAGGGAAAAACAAAAAAAAGCAGCCAGAGCTGTTGATGCTCAGCTTTATCCGCAGTAGCAGAAGTGTGATAGAAAACTGGGTCTTAGCCGAGTTAATGTCAACACACGAGCAGTCCTGAGCGGGGCGGGCGGATCAAGGCCCAGCTGTTGCACCAACGAGGCTTAAATGTGCCTCTTGCTCTTGTCCGGTTCAACCTGAGTAAACTGTCTGACGGAGCGGAGGGTCAGCGGCCGCAGACCTCCGCACATGAGCTCTGAGACCGACTGAGAGAATTAAACTGAGAGAGAAGCTGTAGGGAAATAAGAGTCATTCACACAAAGCCGTTTATCCCATCGTGAAGCTGAAATTTATAAGTTAATATGAGGATAAACGCACCTTCATTGTTAGAGCTATCAACTTTTAAATAACATTTTTAAAACACACTTTAATTGGCTTTTTCATGTCTGGACCTGATTTGATTGTCCAGTTTGTTTGTTTTATGCATTTTTGATGCACTTGGTTTCTGTTTACCTTTTTATTCATCTTACTGTATTTTGCTTTATGCATTTTGTCTGTTTTATTTTGTCTGTTTTTAGCTTGTGAAGCATTTTGTAACATTCCTAAGATACGTGCTACACAAATCGAATTTATTACTATTATCATTAATAAGCAAATGTCTTAGAATTGCCAATAACTTCAATAATGCTCATTTTGTAAGAGTGGATGTCACTCTCCTGCACACATTTAGATGTAAACAGACGTTGAAATCCCATGTAGATACGGTGCCAAAATGAAAGATGACGCAACATTCCTTGTTTTTCTAGAGCTGCTACCTGTATCATTTTGTGAGACCAGGAGCTAAATAACTTCATGATGTCAGTTCAAAACATTGTCTGAAGCTGATAAAACATGAGTTTTATTGCACTATGATATCATGCTGCAGAAATGTTTGCGGTCTTTTTGGGTTTGTCCGTGAAATGCTTGCTGGGATTTTTTTTTTTCAACAGCACATATCTCTTCAAATCCGTGCGGGTTTGAGTGTGAAGATCTGCCACATCCCACTCAGGCTCGCCTCAGTCAAGATGTCAGCCACATGTGCTGGTCGTCTGGGGAGATGCTCCTCTCTGGCCCTTAACTCAATCCTGACACTCCTCTCGGTCAGAACCAAAACACCAACACAAACCCTCCCGCCCTGGACGCTCTCGCAGCAAAACCGAGGCGCTGACCCATCCCCTGCGTCTATTTTCCCTCCGTAACCTTTTTGGCGCGCGACATGTGTGGCTAATGCTCTCTCTACGGGACGCCCGGGGCTGGGAAACGAGGATCCGTGGTGCTGGGAGCGTTCGTACGCCGTCGGGGTTGGGAATGAGCAGCTGTCTCGCTGAGAGATTCCACTTCCTCCTCTGGAACAAACAGAGTCTTGTGTTCGACCACAGCGACCCTCTTTATCAGAGTGATGGCTTCTCAATGGGAAAGACTGTGTGGGCTCTCTCTCTCTTTTTTTGGAGCAATAAAAATGTGACTCAACACAACTGCTGGTATGTTTTCTGCAGTGTAGTCCTCTCCTAAACAACTGGCAGGTTTTGCTGCTGTGTGTATTTACACTTCACATGCTGCAGAACTGCTGCTTTTGCACAGATAATACTTCTTGATAATTTTTGTAAAACTGTGTCAATGAATGAGAAAGTAATATTTTGAATGATGGATTTCTTTCTCGCACAGTATCTGAGGTTCTTTGTATTTTTTTGTAGTGCTCAATTAATCTCCATCATAAAAACTAGAGGAATAAAAGTTTCTCCAGCAGTGCTTAGAGAACAGCTGTAACCATCCTTGGGGTTGATTTCAAGCTCTGAAGACATTTTGATTCTTATTGTTTATTTCTCAGCAGTTCAACTTAATTGGGGGTTTCTTGATAACTCCATTAACTCATCAAAATAACATAATGCAATGGAAGACAATGAAAAAGTCACACGAAATACATGATTTTCCTGTTCAAAACCACATAGAGTGATACAACAACCAAGAGGTCACGCTGTCCTATAATATTCCAGCATGTAAAGTGCTAATATTTGTCAGTCAGTCTGCTGCTGGCTGCCTTATTGAGCAAATTTCTGTCAACAAGCTCTGTTCATGTACCTGTGAGAAATAAACCTTTAGAGTAAGACAGCAATTCCTCATGTACTGTCCTTTTCTCGTGTATCCCCATGAATGTCTCTCTCTCCACTGATGTCACCAAGACAAATGTGTGTGTCTCAGGTTTCCAGTTCCATCGCCTTGCCAGAGGAATGAGGAAAATACATCAGGGTACAAATTACTGTCTCAAACTCGGCCCGACGCCAGCGCTGACTACTTCGCTTAATATCTTTGGATTTAGTGTCAATGTCTTTATTTATTGGCATGGTGAGGGACAGATTTAAAGCCGCATTGAAAACAATCCTGAAAAATTCCTGAATTTCCTAGCATCAGCTAGCATTTAAGCAGTTGACATTGCGTGATCCCGACTTGGTTCCAGCAGAAGATCCCGTGGTTACCCAATTATGATGTGCATATTCCGTGAATCTGTGATGTTTATCAGCAATAATTAGCTAACAATAAAAAACACAAAAGTGTATTTACAGTGAAAATGGCATTTAGCCAATCTCATGATGCAATGATGAAATGATAGGTTTCTGGTTCCAGTTTACCAATTTATTTTTGTCATATGTGAAAAAATAAAGGAATCAGACATGCACTAGAACCTCCGACCACGTTGGTGGTCTATACCTGTAATTCTACTTTGTGACTAATGTGATTCTGCCATAACATGTGAGCTTTAGCCCTTTAGGAACGGACAGAAATGCAACTATCCCACATTTTCTCCCCCTACATCTTAGTGGGCAAAAGTTCCTCGCCAAATAACAGGTTCTCCATGGTCGGCCGAGTGGAACAGACTACCTCCTACTTGTTTGCACAAGCCCACATCCTCATCATGTTGTCTCCCTCAAACAAGAGACCAAGAAGAAAGACCCAGAGAGAGAAGGACTGAAGTGGAGAAGCTTGTGTTCACCACAGGGCGAAACTGCTGCTTTTGAAACTGCAGACGACACTTTCAAGAGGAGGAACAAAAGTGAACCGCTTCTGTAGGGACGAGAAGGAGCTCGTCACGCTCCGTTTACGTGACGTTTTAAGGGAGGGAGACGGTTTGTGCACCTGTTTTTGATCTTGAAAGTTCAAATACAGGTGTGCTCCGTGCTTCTTGTTCTTGGAATCTGAAAGTTTTTTGTGATGGTTTATGAGCTGGGAGAGTTTCATGACCCTCAGGTCCTCGTTAACCTCGTTAAGTCCCATGTACATGTTCATGTCTTCATTCCTGCAAAATGTTCTCCTTGGAGATGCATGGGTTTATTAGTGCATCCACCAACATTATGAACAGTCACTTATTAGACAAGATGGACTTCTAATTGGTGTCTGGTGTAAAGGGAAAGCAAATGCAAACACAGGACAAGCCTGCTCATTCATTTAAATGAAAGAACCTGCACTACTTTAACCTGATGAGCAGATGTTTTCAACAGATGCAAGGCAAACACAGACGCCATTATCACCTCTTTGTACCTGATATTTTTTCTGTAGCTATTGATGTTCTCCATTGTTGTTGAAGTCACTGATGGTAATGAGCTGCAGGCAGCAGTATCAGGGCTTTTGTTTTGCTTTGCCTTTGGTGTGAGAGATAAGAGCAGGTCGGCGGATTAATAATTAATGCTTAGAGGGAAGTGCTTTTTATGGCCGAGGTTAAAAGTGAGTAACCGTCTCACTTAACCTGATTACCATTTCTGCCTTTTGAATTTGCCTGGGTCTTTTCCAGCCAATAGAAAGTAAGAAGGTAGAAACGGATGAAGACTGCAAAAAAAATATCCAATTTCAATCTCATCTTCAGTGTTCAAATCTTGTTTTCCTTCCAACAAGGTCAAAAATCTGCCAGTGGGATGAGATAATCCCACTTGTTTCCAAAGCAGTTTCACTTGTTTGAGGAATTTTTCTGGGAACAAGTATAAATCTGTTGAAACAAGGCAGAATAAGGCAGATCAGCCCACTAGGATCAAGAAAATGACACTTGATTCAAGAAAATTCTGGAAACAAGCTGATTAACATTGGAAACAAGTGGGATTACTGTTGGAAGAAAAACAAGATTTGAACACTGAAGAGGAGAGTAAAAGATGGGAGATTTTTTATGTTCCAAAGGAGGAAAATGAGAAACTCTTTAGGTAGGAAAGAAATCAGGATTCCCTAATTCCATCCCACTGGTGGATTTTTGACCTCATTTGAAGAAAAACAAGATTTTAACACTGAAGAGGAGACTGAAGGACTTGTTATGACAGAGATTTTTACAGTGCAGGACGTTCACTTTTAAATTAAGACACTGCGGAGGCTGCAGTCTGACGGAGCTGCTTGGCAGCTGAATGCCTATTTGCGCTCATCCTAAACCTGCTTACAGGGTTTCTCATTTCAGATGAGCCTTTCTGTCAGACTACTAATTTGTCTGAAGCTTTTCCTCTGTGACGAGGACAGACAGTTTTCAAAGTCATAAATCTCCTCTGGAGGGTAAAATTGCTCCGAGTCAGAGGTGAGATTTAAACATTTTCCTGCAGCTGAACTCGGCTGCAGCTGTTTGAGGGCAAACCTCAGAGTCATTCTTAGTGAGTTTTGCAAAAAATAGCTGAAGAATGTGTCTTGAGGGTGAAAAGAAAAAAATGAGTGGAAGTATTCAGCGTGGTCTCCTGTGATGATAGTGACTGACAATACAATAGAAACAATGCAGGGCCCTAGTATTTAGTGGGAAAGGCTGTCTGGGAAATGCAGCCAGGAGGAAGTCTGCATACTAGTGCAAATTGACCTTGAACCTCTGCCAGCATGTGGCACGGACCAATCAAGTCGCAAAGCCTTTGTGGAGAACCAATCAACACGAGTTCACCGACAAAGGCTGTTTGGACTCGAATGATTGGACACACAGAGCGAAGCTGGGGGCTCCTGGGAACTGATTAGCCTGCTGTATTGACTTCTGGAAAAGTCTGGGAAAGCCTCACACTGACTGTACACACACACACACACACACACACACACACACATACATATATATACATTCACCCACTCACTCATTTATGCTAATACACACTTGCAAGCTAAACATAAACACACACACACACGAACATGTACACTTGATCAAACTCACATAAACATCTGCACAAGTACACACAAACAAACTGACAAAACCACACACACAGTTAATT
>OMKZ01026826.1:14437-28667 GCA_900302535.1 Neoniphon sammara
CAGAGCGAAGCTGGGGGCTCCTGGGAACTGATTAGCCTGCTGTATTGACTTCTGGAAAAGTCTGGGAAAGCCTCACACTGACTGTACACACACACACACACACACACACACACACACACACACACAGAAATAAACCCACATATAAAATTGCATAAGTACACGCAAATATACAAACTGACAGAAACACTCATGCACTTCCTTGGGAACCTACTGGCCTGTAATAACAGTTACACACACACACACACACACACACACACACACACATACATATATATACATTCACCCACTCACTCATTTATGCTAATACACACTTGCAAGCTAAACATAAACACACACACACACGAACATGTACACTTGATCAAACTCACATAAACATCTGCACAAGTACACACAAACAAACTGACAAAACCACACACACAGTTAATTGAATACACACTTGCAAGAAAACACACACACACACCACATACACAATTACAGTCATTTGCATCAGTTACATGAGCACACACTTGCAAGACCGCCCGCACTCCTCACACACACACAGGAGCGCACACACAACCTCAGTTACATGAATGCACGCTTTCAAGCCAACGCACACACACACACACACACACACACACACACACAGAGTGTGTGTCATGTGGTCAGTGGTAACAGGGCAGAACGTGAAGCAGCAGAACATAAAAATAGCTAATGACGCGTTTGGAAACCTTCGTCCAGCAGCTCTGAAACCGCGTGAAGCGACCGGATCAGCCTCCGTTTAAAACCTGAACGTCTCACACATGGAAGAATCACTTTTACCTCCATTAAACTGACAAGAACCGGAGAGCTTGACTCCATAGTGGCATGCATCCAGATGACAGAAGAAGAATGATTCCCTGGCTTTCATCATTCACAACGGAGAGGATCCAGTCTGCAAAAGTGCTCCCATTCAAGCACTTTTTAATGAAAACTGCCTCTCTGCTTTTAAAAGGAGAGGCTCAGTATTTTTGTTCACTTGAATTTGGACCTCAGAAAAATCAGTTCAATTCAAAGGGCTCCATTGGCATGGGAAACATACATTTACACAGCCAAAGCAGGTAGAAAATAAAAACAAAAAAATATACAAGTACAATAAGTAAATACTTACAAGACGAAACTAAACTGAGGTTTGGATCTAATTCGGGACAGTAGCCTGTTAAATTTAAACTTTCATCACTGAAATCTAACAGACCACAAGAGAAAAGTTCCTTAGATCATTTTCTACAATATAAATGTTGGGTTTTATTGAGGTTCTGGCTCCTGGTGGTTGGGTCTGGGTCAGGAATTTAATCGGTCTTCGGTCAGATAGAGTTCAAAATTTTGTTGTGGTTGCAGGTCCGGTTCAGGCAAGTCTTTCTTTGCTGTAGTCGGGTTTGGGTTCAGAGAGTCCATCCAAAATCATACTCATTCATTATTACTTTACTCCTTGCAAGTTAGCACATTGAAGGAATATATAGAGGACTATTTCCTTCATGGGTTTCGCTCTCCTCAACTCTTTCTTCAGTACAGGAAGTCGTACGATCGCACACCAAGTCACATCTAAGATCAAAACCCTCTCTGACAGGGAATAAGTCTGGATCAAACGGGGGTCTTTGGTCCAGTTCATGTTCATTTTGGGTTTCTCCTCATGATAAAGTCTGTGAGGCCCTTCTGCAAACGGCGTCCCAGGCTGCAGCTCTAATAACAGTGAACATGCGTCAGCTGCCACGGTAACTGCTGCCTTCACTGCAGCTCGTCTTATTGAGTTTCCAGACCTTAATGCCCTTTAATAAGACGTTAGATGCCACTTAACCGCCCCGGTCGGTGCGTCGTGCCACACATCGTCCTGCCCGAAACAGAGTGTGTCTGTTGAAGCCTGGGATTCACGGGACAGCAGATGTAATTTCATCAGACAGTTTTTCCACAGTCGAATATGAATGAACGGAGGGATGGGGAACGACACCAATGCCAAAAATCGCCCGATCACGCTCCTGCAGAAAAGCCACCATTTGCAAAACTAGCATATGTGCGTTAATCCCAGGAAATATGATCTTGTATGATTGTGTTTATGGCCTGTGAGCAAAATGTTTGTTACTTTACACAGTCAAGCCATGTTTTCAGTCGCAGCTTCAACATTTGCACAAAATCTCTTAAGTCATTCAGTGTTCAAATCTTGTTTTTCTTCCAACGAGGTCAAAAATCTGCCAGTGGGATGAGATAATCCCACTTGTTTCCAATGCAGTTTCACTTGTTTGAGGATTTTTTCTGGGAACAAGTATAAATCTGTTGAAGGCAGAATAAGGCAGATCAGCCCACTAGGATCAAGAAAATGACACTTGATTCAAGAAAATTCTGGAAACAAGTTGATTAGCATTGGAAACAAGTGGGATTATCTCATCCCACTGGCAGATTTTTGACCTTGTTGGAAGAAAAACAAAACATGTAAGATACTTCTCTAACCTGTCAAATCCATGGCCATGAATGAATGAAACGAAAAAACATGTTGCCCAATTAGCAAAATTGTGCTAAAAAAATGGTTATTTGGTTCCACCTACTGAGGTTTGACTCAACCAATCAGATTATTTCTGCTTCCAGAGCAGCTCTGCTTAAACCACTAAAACTCCAATCTGCTCCAGCTCTCAGCAGTGTGTGTTTAGCTGCTATCAACTCCATGTGTTTCAGTTTGGCCCCTTTACATCGTCATGTGAGAGCAATTACTAACAAATCATCTACAGTACAATTCATGTGAATGTGTGTGTGTGTGTGTGTGTGTGTGTGTGTGCATACGTACTTATTGGAGCGCGTATTTACAATTGCTTGTGTGTGTGTGTGTGTTTGTATGCATGTGATAACCACAGTCCTCCTTTCTCCCTCATCATGTGTCGCCCCCGGTCTGTCAGGCCTGCATCAATCTACCACCAGCCGCTGACCACTGACTTCCTGTCACCCACAATGCACTGAGTCACCGCGCTCGTCTTCGCAGAGACACAAAGCCTACAGAAGGACTTTCACGGTCTCATGCAAGTAATTTTTTTGAGGAGAATGTGAAGATTCGTAATAATAACCAAGACAGTTTTACAAAACCATGCTCCATGCATTCCAACATAATGCATGGAGCGTTTGACAATGCATCATTTAAAATGACAAAACAAGAGTTTGCATGAAGGTAAAACAAGATACATGTTTGTTTTAAAGGGCTGAGAGATCTTGAGATATTAGGCATGTTTTTGAGTTTTCAGTTTCCTGCAGTATTGGCTGGAAGTTTGGGCAGAGAAGTTATTTCAAAAAGAACAAACTACTGTTTTCCTATTAAATCCTTTATATTTGAGCAGCTCTTTCTCAATCACATTTATAATGCTGTGAATAATAAAGGCAAAAATGTCATTTGAACATGAGAAAAGGCCTGGCTGATGTTCAGTGGGAGCCTTCTGTTTGCTGGATGGAAGTGGAGCCACACACATGGTTTTATTTAACCCCGTACAAGCTAACGGCAATGTTTCACGGCCATTTTTTCCTTCACAATGGCAGGAATTGAGCTTTTATGTGCCTCGGTTATGAGCGGAGTGAGTGTAATTAGGCTGCGATCGGGCTCTGCAGCCACATCAAGCATCTGCAGACAGGAAGGACTGGCTTCTTATTTGTTAAATCTTTTTATTATCATTAATATTATTATTGTTATTACTTTGAAGGGAAAATTTGCCCCTTTGTGATTTTTATGTTCAGGCTTGGTCTTTTCTGCCAACATCATTTCTGCATTTTGTTCAAATTTTTGCAGTGTCTGGGGAGGTTTGTTTTAGTATTCTGGCAGCCCAGATGGGTGGTGCACTGCAACAAATCTCCATTTTAACAAGTCAGTTAGTCGTATATTACGTGTCTAGTTTATAATCCCACTTGTTTCCAATGCAGTTTCACTTTTTTGAGGAATTTTTATGGGAACAAGGCAGAATAAGGCAGATCAGCCCACTAGGATCAAGAAAATGACACTTGATTCAAGAAAATTCTGGAAACAAGCTGATTAGCATTGGAAACAAGTGGGATTATCTCATCCCACTGGCAGATTTTTGACCTTGTTGATTTTGGACCTTTTTTTTTACAGTGTAGCTAGCAGAGTGTGCCAGGTAATTCAACCAATGAGATTATTCCTGCCTTTGATATATGTCTGCAGAATCTGGAAAAGCTTCAGAATAGTTTCAGAGCTAAAAGCTACGCCAAAACCAAAGACTGAAGACCAAGAACAGGACCGACACTGAACCCAAAACTGTTACAAACTAAAACATCCACTATTTGACTGAAATATCCACCATATGACACGGTGGGAAAATGAAAACAAATTATGGCGCTCCAGATTCTGAATAAAATAGCAAGAAACAAAATATTTGTAGCTTTCTCACAGGAGAGTGGATAACTGAAGTCATGCTGTTCCAACCTGGATCCACTGGTAGATACTTAATTTTATGCAGTAATTCATCCCCTAAAATGGATATAGCTGTTGTTTAAATGAAATATCCCAAATATCTTCAACCACCACGACTGCAGAACCAAAACCCACAGGAGAAAATGATCGACCGATAAGCGTGAGAAAGAGGAAGGTGAGCTGAGGCGAAGGTCACAGCAGATCCAAATCTGAGCGGACAGAAAAAGCACAGCAGTGTGAAGCGGCATTACTGCCCTGCTTTCATCATGACATGGGAATAACCCTCAGAGCAGAGAGTGCACTCATTCACAAGGTCACTCAGAGGCATCGCTTGAGATAAGAGCATCGAGTAAATCCCTAAAATGTCAGAGTAAAAGGTTAACTGCTTGTTGGTTCATTCCAAGTATCTGCCAAGTATTTTTACTTTCTGAAATATTAATACATGCCGTTATAAAGGCAGAATATTACTGTAACCCTGATTAACTGTTGAAAATGAGCAAAGGGAAATGTGTTTAGGAAGACTGCATCCACAACTTGAAGCCTTTACCCCAACCACAGGATAAACTCTTTCGCCTTTTTTTTTTTAGTGGTGATGACTTCAGCATGGGCTCCTCCGCTGAGCTCACAGGCTCTGCAGTCGCAGTGTATTTACAGCCCGGACCCAACTTGGAGCTGGTCAGCATTTAGACAGCGAGCCCAATTTTTGTTTTTGGAGCCGTGAGTTGAGTGGAAGTTCACTTCAGGACGCGGCAACTTAACCCTCAGCCCTAATCCATAACCCTTTTTTGGGCAACTCTAACAGGCCGCAGCGTCCAGGGAGTTCCCTCGACTCTCTCAGATCTTAAAACATTTTTTTGATTTATTTCTGACTCTCTGTCTGACACTTTATTGCCTGTTGCTGAAAGTGTTGCCTGTCTGCATTGCCCAAAATATCATCCAGTGTGTGACTAACCTCAGACCTTGTGTGAACCAGTAGTGGCACTCAGGGGAATTAGGAATTTCTTGGTATTTCCCTCTCAGATACACATTGGACCAGAGAGGTCAAAGGTCAGGCAGCAGCCAGGAGCAGGTCGGGGTTCAGTGTCTTGCTCAATGGCACTTCAACACACATGTTGGTATTTGTTTTGACGCTGTCTTTAACCAGACAACATTCGTGGTTTTAGTTATACAAACATTACAAACAGGTAGAAATAATCTCATTGGTTGAGTTAAACTTCAGTGGGCGGAGCCAAAGAACCAAAGTTTCCTGGAGTGCAGCTTGGCCCAAAAGGAAAACTTAAGTAAACATAAACAACTTTTTTTTTTTCATTCATACATGAGCATAACATTCATTATGTTGGAAGGTTAGCAGGCTAGCCTATAGCTAGCTTACCTCGATAGCTATAAGCTTGTATGGCTAGTTTAACTTGGAAGGTCAGCTAAGCTAACTAGCTAACCTAGCAAACTTAGTATGATTAGATTGTGTATTTTCAGTTAGCATCTGATCTAGGCTTCATAATATTAGCTTCCTCCTCTCTCTTGTCTTTTTCACCAAACATACCCTGAAAATATTTTTTTAGCTCCTCCCACTGATGTTTAATTCAACCAATGAGATTATTTCAGCCTTCAAAGCAGCTCTTCCTCCAAGAAAAGCTTCTATAACAAATAACTGCGGTAATAAATTTAATGTAAGCTTGCCTTCAAAGTAAATGAATAATTTTGTAATTAAGAGTTAAAGACTTCACCCACACACACAACAACAACAACAGCTCACATCCCAGTAGTTGTTGACAACGCCAAACACCTGGCACGTCTGAATTATTAACACAACAGCGGTTATGCGAGGTCAGAGGTCACTCAGCGCTCTGGTTTCAGAGAGCAGAGGCGACGCGGGAAGCAGCTGCTCATCAGAGAATTATCCTCATGTAGTGTGTGATCAGGTTGTCAGGGAACGCCTCGGGTTTACACATCGCCCCTGTAACTCAGTGAGGTGTGAACAAGCAAAAAAAAGACACCCACTGTTAGAAAAAAGTGACACCTACTCTGCTTAAATTGATAGTGCAAAAATTTGCTTTACTGTTGCTAAGCGCCATCACTCTGCATTTCCCAGAGATGACCTGTCAATCAAACAGTGTGGGCGGGACTTCCTACTAATGGAGCTTCTCTTTTCTTTTGTCTGTTCGGCCATGGCGGCTACCGCTGCTCATGCCAAATACCCAGTTCTTCTTCTTCTGTTTATTACAAAGAAACCAGAGATGTAAAATGCATCACTTCCTGTTTGCCAGAAGATTTTTCTCAACAAAGAACCGCCAAAAAGACAAGACCAATCTGAAACTTAACTCCTTTTGCTGCAGTATGTTTGGATGTTTTATTGTGGTCTAGTTGAAGGTTAAATTCTTGCTATTAGACTGAAATTAAATGTGTTTAGGTTGGCCTTTTTGCTTTCTAAAATAATCGATCCATGGGTTACAGTCTCAGGTTTTGGATGTGAGGTCTTTCCACTACATGGATGAGCCTAAAAATGATCCTTTCCCCTAAAAAACAGTGTATGGCATTTTAGTGTTTAAGTTAGATGTCTGACATGTTAATGAATGAGCATTGTATTAATTAGTTTATTTGCTGTGATCGCCGTCAGCCCGGCTCTCTCCTGAGTCAGCTGCACACTCACATGAATGTTGGACTCACATGGAAACACCCTGCAGCTGCACTGCAGATCCACCACGACATGCCTTTTAATTATCCACAAAGCAGCTGAGGAGGAAACCCAACACGATCTGAGGATTTCTTTCCCAAACTGCTATTTGTCCATTTTAGTGGGAAAAAAAATCTTAATCTGTGGCTTGTTATTTAATACCTCTTAAATTTGGAGAATCTAATGTATAAAAGTGTTATAATTTTGAGTCTACCTGCTATCTTTTGAAAAGTGCAGGCGAGTTTGCATCAAGTCCCATGCATGGAGTGGAAATTCTTCATATAAACACTGCAATGCATCTCACCCATGCTGTATTATAGAAATCAGGCGAATATTTCATTCTACTGCTAAATGTACAGTAGAATGAAATATTTGCACTTGTGTCTGCATGTGGCAGTTGTAGAAAATTTTCTGAATCCAAGTGACAGTATGTTGAAATCACAAGCATTCACAAAAATTCATTTCATTTCAAAAGAGATGAAACTGGTGGATTTTTTTTTTCACTTAAGAAAAATAAGACATTAAATCCCAAATTAGACTTAATGCCTTGTCAACAGGGAGATTTTTCCAGCTGCAACCAAAACAAAACCAGACTGGGGACAGAAAACAAAACCAGCTCCTCTCACAGTCTTAGAGACACTCTCTCCAGTGTTCTCCGTCTGTAATGACAGTTTTCTCTCAGCTCACAGCCATCATTATCACACTGCTGCGACTTTACTTTCTCAGCTCCCTCCTGAAGGCAAACGCTGTCCAACATGTCATTTTCTACCGCTGACAGCAAACCTGACAGTCACACTCGTGTCAAAACGCAGCTCGTCCACATCTTCAATTACAGCCGCAGTGAAGGAGGCGTGAAGGAATTTCACACAGACTGGACAGGCAGGACTCTCCATCTTAAGTCCTTCAGTCTCCTCTTCAGTGTTCAAATCTTGTTTTTCTTCCAACAAGATCAAAAATCTGCCAGTGGGATGAGATAATCCCACTTGTTTCCAATGCTAATCAACTTGTTTCCAGGATTTTCCTGAATCAAGTGTCATTTTCTTGATTCTAGTGGGCTGATCTGCCTTATTCTGCCTCGTTTCAACATTAAAGTCTTGAAAATTCTTGGGATTATCTCATCCCACTGGCAGATTAAATGACTGGTTAACTATATTTTTGTGACGTAAAGCCTTCCACCTCCAGAACATCGACTTTTCAGGAACGATGTCCCATTGCACACCAGACAAGATTTGATTGATTTGATATTTTTAATGGAAAAAATTGGAAATAAACCTTTCAACTGCTGCTTACTTAACACCTAGTTGGCACATTCCATAAGTTGCATCACTTCATCTTCATTTGCCTACAGCCTTAATTCCCGCTTGTCTGAACGTGTCCGCCCGAACAGTTTCTAGATTAATCTGCAGGGTTTGTCGGGTGAAACCTGGCTGAGTCACAGAGGTGTGTGAGGTTTCACGGTGACAGGCCGACTGACGCTGTCGTGCTGAAAGTCTGGAAACCACCAGAGACGCTGCAGCCTTAACACAGGCGTGTCATTTACTACAGCTCCATGTGGCGGCTGGGGATAACATGCTGCTCTGTTTCCACTTGCTGTCAATGGTCACACCCAACTTGTATTTCATTATAAACACATTGCGAGTGCAGGCTCATTATCAGAGTCAGAGTTAATTAGCATCATCATAATACAATTAACAAAATGTGAAAAAACAGCGTTAAATCACTTGTAGTACAAATGTATGGTTAATGACATGAAATTGAATGATTTCTTGGGTTTGTCTGATCATCTTATAAAAAATCTCTGCTTCTAATGCGCTCATAATCTGCTCATAATGCTTCATTTCACTTCCAGTAGTCACCATGTTATTGGCTAATAATGTAATAACTCATATGGGTAAAACGTAAAGAACATTATGAGCCAATAAAGCAGTTAACAGCTACAAATATGCTGCAGCCCTTAATAACTGATGTAATAATGTGATGTTATTGCATTATCCTGCAATTTCAACCCACTCAGAGGAACTTTTTAATTACAATTAGTCAAGCTATCATCAGTTATATTGGTGTGAAAGTGAGGACAGTTTACCACCAGAAATGCCAAGATTACTCCTAAGTTATTATAGCAAGAATTATGGACTCCAGCTCCAAGACAGTTTATTTGTAAAAGTTACAAAGGTTTCAGTAAAAGGGTTTAAAACGGAGTTGTCGCCTGCTCCGTGTTGCTGTGAATAGCTTCATGGATCACTGTGTGGACACAAAGACCCACGAACAAACACCCAGCCTGCTTTAGCTTTCAGTCAACAAACCGAACGTGTCACCTTGAAATATTTATTCGTGCGAGCCGCTCGATGAAACGCTGCTGACAGTGAACATTTGTTGAGCTGCACTTCCTCAGGCTGAGCAGTGAGGATGAGTCTATTTGAGTCACAGAGTCTCATTAACAATTAAATGGGCCTCATTATACTCCTGTAGGCAGCTGATGACTCGCTCTAATCAATTATTCTGCATTCACTGTGTGCAAGTGACACAGTGCTTTGATAATGAGGGCAAATTTTATGACTCAGCAGTGCAGCATTCAGAGGAGGAATGAACCACAGGCAAAATGAACATGTGAGCTGGTTAAACTCCTAAGGAAGTATACGATGTGTTTACTGACATATAAAACCATAAGACATACAAAATGACCCCATTTTCTATTCAGCAGTATCCGCCTGAGGTTATCATCACATGAACATCAGTACATTTACAAGGACATAAAACTTGTCCTATACAAACTTCACTGTGCAGCGATGCAACAGTTGAAGAAGAGGTTAAAAGTGTGTCTTCCTTACACTTCAGCTAGATCGAAGCAACTTCCACCACTGTTGTTGAGGTGCCCTTGAGCAAAGCACCTGATGCTACATTGTCATGAAGCTGCCAACAGGACAGGGCTATTGGTTATATTGTGTAAATGGGTGTACATATATGGATATGAATCAGGAGCCAGCATGCTAAACAAACTTCCCTGTGTAAACGTAGGTTGAGACGAGTTTAAACAACATGTAATGAATTCATGAGGAGAAACATGGTGTGAAAATGTCACAGGGCATCTGGTCAGCGATGGAAATGTTTAAAACAATATGGAATGAAAAGAAACTCCCCCTGAATACTTGATAGAGGTGGAGGGCTTGGCTTTGAGCGGAGGCTAATGCAGAAAGCAGGTGTTTGTGTTTATAGCCTTGACCTCGCCATTTCAAAAGGAACTGTTGTTATAGCGTGGGCGACCTCCTCTAACCAGACGGGTCCAATGGGAAGAATGAAGCGCTAACACTGCAGGGCTGTAAGTTTGATTTGTACTGGGGTAAGTAGAAAATATCTACTGTCATGACGCTGTAAGGCGCATAAAAGTGTGCAGACTGGAGTTTTACTTCAACACACATCTCCTGAAGGAAGCAGAAACAGTTTCACTGACTGTCTCACGTAAAACCTCAGTGGGCAGAGCCGAAGAACCATGTTTTTTCCAGCTAGCTAATATGAAAAAGAAAAACTTTTTTTTTTTTTTTTTGTCATTTCATAACATAAAAAGGTGAAAAAAGCAAATCAGTTACAAGTAAGTTCATTTTATGAGGCCTAGAACATTTGCTACCAAATGAAATTTATCTAGGCGAGCTGGCTAACATTAGTACAGCGGACCTGCCAAACTAGCCATACTAGCGTATAGCTAGTTAGGTTAGCTAGGTAGGTAACCTACTAACCACCATAAATACCACGGTCATGAATGAATAAAGAAAAAAAGAAAAATAAGTCAGGACACTCTGAGTTCCTTTTCAAGTTTGCCAGTTAGCTAACTGCTATCTAGCTGTCCAGGTAAGCTAGCTCACATTTCTACCTCCAGAGCAGCTCAGCTTCAGAGAAATGTTATGACCGAAGCTTCAACCTGCTAAAAGCATCCACTGGATGGTATATGTTAGAGAATATTCATCATTTCAAGTCTATCCTTTACTCTGTCTGATCTCAAATCTGGCACAGCAAAATCAAGCCGTCTGACCGTTTCAAGGTTTTGCACATTCATTGTGTCTTAGGCCGTATTTCCTGGCCAGTACAAGTGCTTTATTTTCTTTGAACTGGGTCATTATTTAACATTGGTGCCAGCACCTTTCTTTGGCCCAGCTACAGAGGACTGAGAAGATGCCTTTGGCTCCTCATTTCAAGACAGCCACATGAAACAACAAAGAAAAACGGCACTCTGAGCCGCTCTAACCCCCCAACTGCAACATAAACACACTTATCCTGTGCACGCAAGAAAGATGAACTTGTTCAAAAGAGATTTGGAGTAGCCCTTTGAACACCATCAGCTTTGAAGTAAGAAATTCTCCACTGCTCTTCCTGTTTTGAGTCACGTCTTGCTTTACCGCCTTCTTCCTCTTCTGTGGGTATATTTTTGTCCGAGCAACAGCCATTTTGGATCGTTCTCATACCAGCTAGCCAAGAGCGGGGGCAAATGTCATTCTTTACAAGCCATTTAGCCTCATATTGGGTCTTAAAATCTTACTTTTCTTGAAGCGAGGTCAAAAATCTGTCAGTGGGATGAGATAATCCCGCTTGTTTCCAATGCTAATCAACATATTTATACTTGTGCCCAGAAAAAATCCTCAAACAAGTGAAACTGCATTGGAAACAAATGGGATTATCTCTGCCCAATTTTTATAATTAGTTTAAGAAAAACAAGACAATGAACCTAATTACTTGTTAAGATGGAGATTTTTTTGCAGTACAGAAGTGCAGGATTGCCAGTTTGAATCAGAAAATCTGGGGAAAAATCTGGGTAGAGAAAGTGAATGAGAAACTGTCCACATGCCCTTGAGCAAGCAGTTTAACCCTCAGTTTCTGCAGTGCTGCAGCTCAGCGGCTGACAGTTGAATCTCCCAGGTGAAAAGCTGTGAAGCACAGCATTGTTGTAAAAGAGCATGCATGCACAGTCAACTATCCCTGGATACACGCAGGTAAAAATAAATACTTGTTTTTTTGAATGAAGCGGCGCTTTGAAGCTGTTTTTGGTTTGGAGAACAAAGTGACTGTGAATCCCACAAGCCCAGGCTGTAATCTCAGTTATGCTTGGTGGGCAACTTCCTTGTTTTCTCCTCTGAGTCACACATGCAGCGTCCACACAAAAAGACTACGGGGTTTTTGTCTGCCATTTTTAGTCAGGCATTTCTGGGGGCCTCCGTGGTTTACAAAAGACCATGACTGGGACTGGTTGTTGTTTTGTTTGGGTTTTTAAAGAAGGGTGGACTTTTCTCTCTACTTAACATTATTACCTCCTCCAAGGAGATTGTGTTTTCACTCCAGTTAGTTTGTTGGCCGCAACTATGACGCTGGAGACAAATCCTGAAGGCCCAGCTTCAAGAAATCAATTCAACTTCATGTCTTTTTGGTGTAAAAGCAAATTAGAGAACTGTTGAGCATTGGCAGAGCTTTGTGCTATCAAATGGTGTGTGTGTGTGTGTGTGTGTGTGTCTCCATTGTTGTTGCCAAAAATCAAGTCTAATTCTGTTTCCAATTGGCTGTGCCAAATCTTGGTCAGATAGTTTGTAATAATCTCATTGGATAAGCTAAACCTCAGTGGGCGGAGCCAAAGAACCACAGGTTTTCTGGCTAAGTAACATTAGACTGATGTTGTTATGAATACTGTTGATGCCTGCTAAATAAATATATAAAAAATACTACAATAAGTCTACAATAAGTTAGCAAGGTTAGCTAGTTAATCTTGTTGCTACAACCTTCCAAGGTCATGAGTAGCACAGCTACGAATTTTTATTCACAATTTGGCCTTATCAGTGAGCTGGGCTGACATTGAGAACCTTGTAAACCATCAAATTATGCTTTTACGCCATGTTGAGCCTGAATGACCTCACTTAAACTGACCCTCTGCAATTTTGCATAATGCACCTTTAAATTTGGCATTTCACCAAGTCTTCTGTGGTTCTTTGGCTCCACCCATCAAGGTTTAATTCAACCAATGAGATCATTTCTGCCTCTGAGAAATGTTTGCAAAACTAAAACTGCATTCCTCTCTCCAGTGCCATGAGTGAGTTTGGTTTGCACATTAAACAACACAGAGACTGCCAGTTCAGACAGAGTCAGTTTAGTGTAGTGTGCTGTGATTATCCACCTGACACCTGAACTGACCCAGTGCAGTTAACTCCACCCAACTGGCACCTCATGCATGTTAAAACAAACACAAGGATCGGCCGCACCACCAACAGTGTGTGTGTATCCCATCACAAACAGTGCATAAGACCCGCATGTATGAACGCCCCGCTTCTGCTCGCAGCCTCGTCTGTCATGTTCCTGAAATGCTTTCCCAAGGAGAAAGCTGCCAGATTTCATGCAGCCACATCAGAGGGAAACTAATTCCTGATGAAACAAAGCCGTATTTTTTCCTGTCCTTGAGTTATTTGTCATCAGCACATCAAAGGTGAGCAGTCTGCACGCCTGACTTGTTTTTATCTTGAAGAACTGGTGACGAAGGAGAAAAGTTCAGATAGGATTCAAACAAAGTGGGAAACTTTATGGTTTCCTGTCTCAGGGCACCAAAAGCTTCATTGCATGCAGCTCTTGACGGCACCAAACAATGTTTTCTGCAGCCTGCGACTTATTAGGCACCAGAATCAGACATGAAAAGCATTTCTGCTGCGGCCAAATGAAACTCACATGAGCGCAGGAATTCCCAGACCGAATTCAGAGGACGAAATTTTAGTTTGTGGAGACTCTGGACATTTCTGCTGACCTGAAGGTGAACCAGCCGGGCTCAGACTGGTCTCCACCACGAAAATCACTCAGGCCTGAAAGGGGGAAATGACCAAACTCCCCTCGCTAGGCAACATGGTGGCCTCACACTCTTAAACCTACCTGACCTACTTTCTCCTGCTCTGTGTGAGTGTGTGTGCGTGTGTGTGTGTGTGCATGTGCATGAGTGAATGTTTGTACATGTTGAAGACATTGTTTGTACAAGTTGGTGTGTGTGTGTATAAGTGCATGTGTGTGCGTGCAAGTGAGTGTCTATAAAAGTGTGTGCATGTAAAACCTTGTGTGTGTGTGTGTGTGTGTGTGTGTGTGTGTGTGCGGGTGTTTGAAAGAGAGAGGAGGGAGAGAGAGCATGCATTAGAGAG
>OMKZ01026827.1:0-12101 GCA_900302535.1 Neoniphon sammara
GATGGTTGCAGTGCGTGGGGAGCTGCGGGCAGGCCGGGCGCGAGCGTCTGCGCTTGGAAGGAGCCTCATGGAGGAGGAGCGTCACTTCCTGGAGGAACTGAAACGCCGGAGCCATAAGATCACCACGCTGAGCCGCGAGCTGCAGCGCCAGACTGTCACTACAACAACCCTCTGCCACAAGCTGCACACTGCACGCCTGAAACTGTACCAGCAACGCCAAAGCATGGAGGACGCTGCAGAAGGGAAGGAAGAAGCCCAAGGAAAAGAAGAACAAGGCGAGCAGGAGGAGGAGGATGAAGAAGAGGAGGATGAAGATGATGAAGAGGATGAAGGGGAGGGTTCTGACTGGCTTCTGTCTCCGCCTCCCCCGGCGTCTCCCAGCCAATCAGAGGAGAGACACAGGAGGCGTGTAAGTGTGAGGGAGGAGAGGGTTAGGGCTTGTGTTCCGCAGGAGAGAGTGACATCACCACAGAGGCCACACCCCATGCCTGACCCCGCCCTCTTCTTGGTTCCGCTCAGATACAGGCTGCTTCGCTGGAAAAGACCAATCAGAACACGGGACAGGGACGGGCTGGAGGACGAGTGGGAGGATATAGAGGAAAGCGGCATACACAGGAGAGTGGACATGGGGGCAGGGGAGGGAGAAACTGCTCTGTGACGAAGCAAAAACAGAGCTGATGTTGTCTTCCAACATGTGCCGAAGTCAGCCAACATCATCCAGCATCAGATGCAGTTCTCTATATCTATTTTCAGACAGTTGTTTGCCTTGAGTCCGAAGAAGAGAGGTGTAAATGTTTGGTTGTCTATAAATTTCAGGAAGCAACTTAGGTAGTTATAGTTAGTTGCACAAAGGTGTTTGAACTTCAAATCTACTTCAACCTAGACATAAATGTGATCTAATTTCTCACATTGATGATACAATACAGTGTAATCTAAAGTTGTGAAAAATTGGGTGAGTAAAAATGACAAAAACACGGACCAGTGATTCTATTTCATATGATAACCTTTTGATTTGACACTGTTGATCACGGCTTTTGCCTGTAACTAGTAGCCTTGCCTCTGGGTCTATGAACACATATGATATATTGTTAAAAGAAGCGGCAAACTGCTTTTTCACTGCACTAGCCTTATTTCAGGTTCTGAAAGCTACTTTAGGAAGTTTAGGGACATTTTGTATGATTTGCACTTTATTAAATTCATGCAATGTGCCTAGTATTGGCAAAACAGTATCTCTGTTGTCATGTGTTGTGTTTTCCATCCTCTCAAAATATTGGAATGTTATTGGAATGTTACCATGAAAGAGCATTGATTTTATGACCGATGGCTCTCGACTGGTTTTGTAATAAGATCCATGTTGTACCTTGTTACAATCCTAATGCATCATATAAAAGCATTTACCAGTGTGCTGCATAATCCTGTCAGACTGGCTCACAGCCAACTTCCAACCCACCAGCCTGAGAAACAGACACTAGGAGACAGCACCTGCTATCAGAGATCTCATATCCAGTGGAACCATTGGGGGGCAGTAGAACCAAACCCAGACTAAGATTGAAGGGACTGCACCTTGGATATGAAATTGCTGACCATAGTGTAAAAGCAGCAGTTATTGATTTTGCAATTACATAACATTTTAATTAATCAAATTTTCAATACTAAAAATACATAAAAATGAACAAAAGTGATGAATAAACAGAAAAATGGAAAGTTTTGTTGTCCAGCAGTGTCACAGGATAGAATATCATTCAAAAAAGAATGACTGCTTGACAGCTTTTATCATTTGTGACTGAAATAAAATTTCTAAATATAGCTTGCTTGTTAAAAATGTCATATTTATGTAATATGCAGTGATGGGTAAGGTAAGGAGGATAGTTTTACAACTGCTAATTAGTTGAGATTGGAAGTGAAATTAAAGCAAAATTGTGCCTAAAAGAAATGAAGTTTTGTTAAGTTATTTAGATAAAGCTGGTACAAGCTCCTTGCAAAAATAAGCATGTCATACTGTACAAAATCACGACTTCACAAAATACCACTGATTGGATAAGTTGCAAGTTTATTACAGTGGGAGGCTGAAGAAAAAATAAGATGGATGAGAAGTCAAAAGAGTTGGAGGAGAATGTGATGATTCAGTCAGATTGTCCTCCATCTGGTCTGCCAGGTCAGACAGAAGTTGAGGGATCCCCATTCCTGTGCTACTAGGTAGCATTAGCAAAATGTTACAGATGACTGACTGAATATAGGGTGTATGGGGCAGAAGGCACAGGCCAACCGATGACAATGAGGCCTCCTCTCATTTCTCTGTGTGTTGTACTCCCTGTCATTATTATAAATACCACACTGTGTGCATTCCATCCAATAAGAGAGTCATCTGATAAAGTGTGGCCTAAGCTGAAACTGTAAATAATAAAGCAGGAGGCATGCAGTTGAACTGAAGAGTGAATTTCAAATTGAAGAATTGGGAAACACATTAATGAATGTAATAACTATATCAAACTGAAATGCCTTTTTAAGTGGTTTGGAAATCAATTTATAAACTCAGTAATCCATTTACTAATTATCAACAGAATTATGAGCTGTAATTACCAAGTCACTGAGTTATCACTTTATTAATTGTTTTAAACATTTAAAATGTACAATTTTATCACTTGCATCATTTAAACAATAATTTAGTTAATGAAAACTTTTTGTACATTTATATGCTATTTTAATTAATTTATCAGTAATAATCATACAACCTGGCTGCAAGTGTTAGGCTTGCACAGTAAACACTCTATACCAAGCTATTGCAAGTGCAAACTACCACAAACTACTAATTTAATTATATGTTGTTCAACTGCTCCCCAACACTGGTAATATTGTTGCTAATCCTGTTATCAAAATGTTGATATGGGTCTGTACACTTGCAACTTATTTCCTTGCAGAAGTCCCATTCTAGAATGTTCTCATGGTTGTCTTAGAGACACTGCTCAGAATGTTAATGCCTCTCTGCAGTGCTGCCATGGCAACCGGCGAGAGTTCCAGCTCATGCCAAAGTGGGGAAAGAAACAGGGACAGAGAGAGAATACTGGAGGGATTTAAGAGCTTGTGTTTGTAAAGAGACACAATGTATCACAGTCCTTGTGCTGTTATCACAGAGGACGAAATGAAGAGGTGTCAGAGTCCTGCGGGTGCTATTTATATACTGGCCTCTCTGTCTTGCTGCACGTGTTCACATTCAAGGTAGATAGAGAGTGCATGGATCAGTCTAAATACAGGAAGTTACATCATGAAAGGCAGAGAGGTCGCCCTCTTCTGGACTTATACTGGTACGTAGTATGTGGTGTGTGCGTAATGTGTGCATGTGTGTGCATGTGTATGAGACAGAGAGATTAAGTGTGTCGACAGGAGGGCCGACAGGCTGTCTCGCAGCTCCTCTTCACCCCTCACACATAGGAACATCCTATGAAGGGCAGAGAAGGCAACAAACACACTTACACACACATACCCGGGTTGGGTAACGTGGCTTCGCAAGTGGGGAGAGGGGAGTCTCCTGCTCTACAGGGAAGCCTGGGAAACTCAGCACTTTGATTTTTGAGCAGGATAAACAGCAGAGGAGCCTGGAGAAGATGACATAGACTAGCAGTCTCGACCCCTCTCTACACTGGCTGGTAGGGCCTATAGATGGACTATACCAATGTGGTACTGAGACTGTTGTGTACTTTTGCTGTCTTGAGTATATATACTGATTTTATCTGCCACCCGTTTGTGTTTATTTGATCCTGAACAGGGTGCTATCAAATTGCACATTACTTTGTTAAATATTAACTCTAATTAGTGCTTACGGCTTTTAAATTGTATCTATTTCCAACCGTCTGCTTTTTAGATAGCCATTTTTATGTACATAAAAGTGGCTTTATGTGTATTCAAAGTAAACAGTATCAATTTAACAAGTGACTTCCAGGCATTTTTAACTTGCAAATTGTGCCCTTCCACCTGTGTTCCAGGATTCCAGCAATTCCATCATCATTCCAGAGTTCTTCTACTGAGATTTAGCATCCAAGGTATTCCAGTTTGTTCCGCTGTAAGGTGACACTGCTGCAGAATCTGGAATAACATTCCATAATCTCTCTGTCATCAGCTGTCTAAGGCTATTACAAACAAGCTCACTGGCATGCATGCACACCTTGCACTGACAATGCCAGTGCCCTCCCCAGCCCAAACTTAGCAGCTTAACTACAGCATTGAATTTTTGTTAATGTTTTCAAATTCTATTACAGTAAATTCGTTTTTTTTTTTCTGCTTAACTTGTACAAACTTTGTTGTCTTTTTCCACTCAGGTCAGCAGCACAACACTACTGCTGTGTTGTGTACAGAGGCACCATGGGAAATATGGTCCAGTGTTGCCATACGTTATCAAACTACATAATGTGTAAAGATGCACCAGACCATGAGGTGGAAAGGTCCCCTTTGCTGTCCGATGAGGAGAGTGAATGTGACTCGCCAACACTACCGGATGACCTGGAAGACGATCTGTTAACTGTCTCCACCAACGTGACAAACCTTACTCTAGAACAAGAGCACTTCCTGTTTCCGGACATCATCTTAAGCAGCAGCCTCGGAGGGGACGTTGCTCTGGTGGAGCCGATGGTGTGTCTCCTGGTGTCCGAGGAGGAGGAAGGAGGAGGTGAGGCAGTGAGGAGGGACGAGGCAGGAGATGAAGGGCAAGAGAGGAGTGATGGAGGGATGTACAGGCTGTACACTGAGGTCGAAACTCAGACCGAAGTGGAGACGCAGATTGGAATGGGAGTACAGACACAGACAGAATCCCAGGCAGAAGTCCAGACACAAACAGAGATACTGGCATGCATTAACAAATCTGTGAAGAGAAAGAATCACAGTGAGGTAAATACACAAACCAACATGGACATCGCAAAAGAGACAGTCACGAATGTCTGGGAAGATTGTGGAATACAGAAACAAGTGGACATACTTTTGGAGGCTAAAATCCCATTAGAGAAACAACAGAAAAAGTTAGACACCAGAACCTGCATTGATGCAGAAATCTACGCAGAGTTGGAGGTGCCAGTAAAGGCGGACAGACAGAAAGAGAGAAAAACTTTGGGCAGTGAAAGACTGAAAACAGAAGTGGAACAGGGAAAACTGAAAGGAAGTTGCATCCATAAGGAACCGACCACAACTTTAACAAAGCACAACACTGTCACTACGCAAGATAGTAAATTCCAAATAAAGCAAAATATAGGCATAATGGAAAAGCTAATCACAGAAAACAAGCAGAATACAAAAGAAGGGAATATCTATAAGTTGCAAAAGAATCCCTTTTTAACAGACACGACTAATGCTCAGGAAAATATAGATTTTTGCTGGACAGAGCAGAGCATTTTTTTGCCGACACAGAAGAATGTCAAGGAAACAGAGCAAAACCCTGACCTAACAGAGCGGACCTCGGTGATGCTGACTGAACACAATGTGGACAAAATGGAAGAGAATATTGTTCCAGCAGAACAGGACACTATCAAGTCACAGCCTAATGCTCGCCTGACAAAACCCAGCATAGGCAACATTCAATTTCAAACTGTGGAGAACTTTAACCCGACAGATTGTTATGTAGACCAGAAACAACAGAGCACTAATCAGACTGATGAGCAGATGGAGCAGGGGACCGTCCGGTCCTGTCAGAATGGAAATGAAAAGGAACAAAACTTTGCCCACACAAGACTGAAATCAAATATGTCTGATAACCAGACAGATCAGATAATTGCCTGTGCAGAACAGAATGTCAATCAGATGGATTGTAATATTGTCCAGACAGAAGGCAGTCTAAATAATCCAGAGCAGAGCGTTGACCAGACCAATCAGACCAGTGACTTCACAGAGCAGATTCAGAGCCAGACAGATCAATGTCCCGCCAAGACCAAAGAGAGCGAAAACAAGACCGGTCTCCAACTTGCTTTGGAGCCGGAGAGGGCTCAGGAGGGAGGAGCTGAGATGAAGCAAGTGACCTTGTTTTTAGTTGACAGGCTGTTTCTGGCTGCCCCTGATGTCAAAGGTGTGTTTAATTATGTTTAATTGGACATGTATTTTTGGTTTTAATTGTTGCATATGTGTTTGTCATAAGCCATTCACTCTGAACTTGTACAACACCCCACAACAGAGCCAGTTTTCATCTTCACACCCTTATTTTGTCCTCTCTGTAATATTGCCAACAGCGCCTCCAAGTCAAAATGAGGAAAGCACAAAGACAGATGGCTCAAAGCAGTCTGATGCTGACAAAATGGAGCAACTTAGCATCCAAGATATTGTAAGCCTCCAAGAGATGGGCTTTACTCTCAGAATCCAGCCTCCAGGAACAGAAAGTTTTGAGCTCCAGGTAATTACGATCTATTTTCATTTATCATTCCTATATCCCTATTACTTCATAGAATAATTCACAGCTACAGTCAAGTTGACTCTCTTTACCTGTTTTCTTGTCCACCCCTGCATCTCTTAGGTATCAGGGCAGATGCTGGTGGCAGAGCTGCACCAGGTGTTGATGGACCATGAGATCACCTGCCACCGTACATGCTTCTCCCTGCAGCTGGGAGGCACCACGCTCGACAGCCTCACAGAGCTACGCTCCATCCATGGCATCCAGGATGGAGCGCTCATCAAGGTGGTGGAGGGTAACGGCTTTATCCTCTTTCTTTACTCTGACTCTTTCTGTGATAATAAAAGTGTAACAAAGTCGACTTTACAGTGCAATCCGTCTTTGCATCTGACCCCAGTCCAAGTTTACTGGAGCCCACTTTGCTAAGGACCTCAGCTGGACCATAACACCTCTTCTCTGGTTAAGAAGGCTCAGCAGAGCCTTCACTACCCGAGAAGTTTGAAAAATTCAACAATGTACAATGGACAGCATACTGCCTTGTTGAATCATGGGCTGTCATGGGAACTTCACAGATTCTGACCGACCATGGTCCAATACATCACTTGATCCACTTATACAGGACATTTACAAGAAGTGAAGATTGAGATGAAGGCTTACAACTCACCCCTGCCCAACAAAGTTTGGTCCCTTACCATCTGGCAAACCTCAACACAGCATTTCGTCCAGCACTAATAAACTCAGGAATGGCTTTTACCATCAATCTGTAAGGATGCTGAACAAGATACACACAACCAGTGAACTCTACTTTTCTTTACTGAGCACTAACCTGAGAAATAGTTTCAATCTGATGCACCAATCACTATAAATCTGCAATACAAATAACTGCAATACTTCAATTCTGTGCACCAGTCACTTCATATAAGATACTATATTGCACTGTTTTGTTTTGTTGCACTATTATGTCTTGCACTGTCCATCCTCCAAAAGGATCTGCCATCCTCTTGTCTGGAATGCACCACAAGCCCTAGAAAAAGTTTTGCTTGACTGTGCGCTTTTCTAAGTTAAACTGAATTGGCATCAAATTACATGCATCTTTCCTGATCTTCTTGCAGATTCTTACACAGTGCGTGATGCTCGTATTCATCTCAGACATGTGCGTGATCTTTTGAGGAGCCTTGACCCCACAGATGCACACAATGGAGTCAATGGCAGCTCACTGTCCTACCTCAGCCTTTACACTCGAGGAGAGATGGGTAAGGTTGTCCTCTCATATTTCCTCTTGTGGGACCTTGTATCTGTATTTCCACTTGTCGTTGTCATTCATCTTTTTCTCTGCCACATTCATCCTTTTTAGATGGTGAATATGGGGGGAAGAAGCGAGCTTCAGAGAAGGAGTCTTCTGACTGTAGCCCTCCAGAATACATCCTCCCTGGATGCAAGGACCGCCTCCTTTCTCCACTGCAGCCTATGAGAGATGACTTTAAGGTGAAAGAGACTGGTTAAATGTCAAAGACTTTTATGAAACGTGAATTTGATTTATATGCCCCGATAAAACATCAAGTCGAGCTGTCCAAGTTAATGGTAACAAATAAAATGGGTTACCTCCCCAAGACAATGGAAAAATATTCAAGTGTTCAATTTTGAAACCCAGTTCTTGTTTTCCTGTGGCCTCTTTCCTGTGTTGGATAGCCCCTGCAGTGTCTGCGGGTCTTGACCACGAGCAGCTGGAACCCTCCTCCAGGAAACAGGAAAATGCATGGGGACTTAATGTACCTCAACATTGTGACCATGGAAGAGCGAGACCTCAGCATTACGTCCTCTACACGTGGTTTCTACCTCAACCAGTGAGTATTTCATACGGATCAGCTAAATGTGGCTCTTCCAACAGGCTATGATCTCTGAACACCTTTTTTCTAATTTTGAATTACTTCTAAAGATTGCATGCCCACTTCTTAAACTTGGAAAAACCTAAAATCATAGTCCTTTGAACACAAGATATATAGAAGACAAGTAGTCATTACAGTAATATAGAACCGGGAGCACAATAAACCAACATTGTTCATTTGATCAAATTCAACATTGCCTCTCAGCTTGTTTCAAAGTTTTCTATGTGGGCTGTTCCAGGTCAACCGCCTTCACCTTCAACCCAAAGCCTGCAACTCCCAAAATCCTTTGCCACTCTCTAGTGGAACTGTTGAATCAGGTCAGCCCTGCCTTCAGGAAAAACTTTGGTGCCCTGCAGAAGAAGAGGTGAGCAGTCTGTCTGTAATCAACTTGGATACCTCAGATAGCACAGGCACAGTGTTATAATGTTAATGTCTACCCAAAATGAGCAGTATGAACTATTGGTGAAAAGAGGATGGAATGACAGTTAAGTCATTCATCAGATTTTTGTGACTGTAACTTTGATAACGATAATAGCATGATATAACATGACTATAACATGATAATGATAAAGAAGTGACTTGATGGAATTGTCCTTCATGTCTTCATTTAAACTTTAATCCCGGCTAAAGAAAGCCCTTACTTTAACCTTTCTAAGAGAAAATATTTTCCACTGCTGGCTCTAAACCAGGATCCAGCGACACCCCTATGAGCGGATAGCAACACCTTTCCAAGTGTTTACATGGACCGCCCCTCATGGAGACCACACCCTTGACTGTGTCAGAGCAGAGGAGACGCACACCAGCCGCATGGGCCAGGATGAGCACACACCTGGACAGGTTCCAGACACACATGCCCATGATTATCTGAAAAAATCAGGGGAAATATGTGGAATTTGAAAAGACAAGAAAACATTATCTTAAAAGTACAGAGCTCATGTCACATGCTTGCATGAACATACACACAAACAAACACACGCTGATTTCATAGAACATGTAGGTGACAATTCACAAGTTAGGATTAACAAATTTGTTCAGAAATTTTTCAGAAATTTCATTATTAGCACTCATCAACATGGGTTACTGTTTTGTTTAATAGATTCAAATTAGTATAGCTAAAATAAATACAGCATAATCTTTTACACAGTTAAGTGGCTAACTATCTAATTCTGCTTTGCGAAATACCTCCTTTATGTAAATGATTTTGATGTTGGTACGGTGTGTTATGAGCACAGAATCGAGATTGGAATGAGGAGCTGCAGGGATGCAGAGAACTTCCCAGGAGGAACCTCCAGGATCGCCTACACAGAGAGAGGAACATATTCAAGGTGAGACCACGGTTATCTTAACATCTTTCTGTCCAATCCTCTCTTAGCTCAAAGGTTAGAGAAGCTGCTGACTCATCAGTCTGAATCCCTCGCTCAGTTGTGAAAATTTGAGTTGAGACTGATTAACACTCTCCTTTCCAATCAACAACTATTACCTTTGAGCAAAGCACTAAACTCGCCAGGAGAATAAGACTGGTAGTATTGGGCTGCTCCCAGGTGTGTCTCACAAAATAAATGTTAGAATCCTTTCTTTTTGTTGCCACTCCGGGATTAGGTTGTATCCTAGGAAGGGAGATTTTGTTCATCAAGATTCTCATCAAGTATCTTCTCATCTCTCCATTCAGACCAACAGTGACTTTGTGGGCGCTGTGACACGAGGCGCTGTAGCGGTTATCGACGGCAATGTCATGGCATTGAATCCTGGGGAGGAACCCCGTATGCAGATGTTCATTTGGAACAGCCTCTTCTTCAGCATGGGGTTTGACGTATCTGACCACTACCGCCCACTGGGGGGCCACGCTGCCGCCCATGCTGCTGCCCTCTGTGACCTGAGAGGAGTGCAGGTGGGAAGTTTAAGTTTCTGCCTCTCAGAATCAAAGAGCAAAGGCTTCATTCTTCATTTGAAAGACATTCTGCCTTACCATCAAACTGGACATCTGTAACATATCTATTGCTCTGCCCCAGGCATATGCATCCATTGGCACAGAGGGTCTTCACACACTTGGGACAGCTGTGGTGGATTACCGTGGTAACCGTGTCATTGCCCAGACCATCGTTCCAGGGATACTGGAGAAGAATCAAGAGCAGAGCGTGGTCTATGGCTCAAATGACTATGGAAAAACCGTTCTCACACACCCCAGGTAACACTTGCACAAAACATGAAAGTCTAGAACTGACATTTTACACATTTAGGCTTAGTGTGATTGGTTTTCCTGTGGGTCCAACGTCATAGCTGTTAAAGGACACAACAACGGCTGATGCAGCAATCAAACCATGGACCTTACAGCTCTAGAAAACTCTGCTCTCCCCTTGAATTCTTCAAGACTGTATGTTTTTTGTTTTTTTTTACCACAGGTTTCTGGAGCTGCTGGATAAGACCACTGGACCATTGAGAATTCATCGTCACCAAGTAATCGACCACAACGACAGCCCAGTGGAACTTTGTTCCTCAATTGAGACAAAGGGCATCCTTGGTAATGATGGGCGACCCTACATCTTGGACCTTCTCCGGACCTTCCCACCAGACCTCAACTTCCTGTTCTCTGAGCAAAAGGAGGGGGTGGTGCCAGAGGCCTGTCAGAACTTTGGTTATCCAAGGCGACATCGTCACAGCCTGGCCAGTCTGAGGCCGGAGTTGATAGAGGCCTTTGTCCAGCACAAGTGAGAGAGAGAATGTGAAGAAATGACATCTGACAGGGAACTGTATATCTTCAGTGTGTGTTTGGATATGCAAACACTATGTGACTGTTTAACGTGTGGGTGAACTGACCTTAGTTGATTTAGCCTATGTCTCTCTGTCTTTCATGTCTGTTATCTGCGGTTACAGGTATGAACTTTTCATCAAGATGGTGTCCATGGGACTCGGCCAATTGGAAACAGGTCCTGAGAGCCAGGAGAAAGCACTGGATTCTGCAGGGATGACACAGGCTAAGGACATGTGGCAGATTGAAGAGCTGGTCAAAGTGCTGGAAACTGTGGATGTAGCGACAGCTGAAGGTGACATGGGTAAATAAGATAAGCAACGATCAACAGACAAAATATTGTGCACTGACAACCCAGGGGAAATTGGGCCACTGCAGCTGAAAAGAATAGTGCTTAAGTATGAGAAGAAAAGATACTATTGAACATGAATAAAATCTGTAATAAAGGATGTAATATTATATCAAAGATATAATGTCTCTGTGACGCTAATAAAATGTTTCTGTTGTCTAAAAAAAAATTCCTGCTGTGTGTGCAGGATGAACAAGTGTGCATTGCCAACTAATGATCAAGACAGAGGAATGTTGAGGTTTGGTTGATTGCTGTTGGTTTTTCAAAATAACGTGTGAATTTCTTTACTTCTGTAGATTTTCAGAGAAGAAAGGTGATCATGAATGCTTGCAAGACTGTTGGCTCAGTGAGCGACTCTCACTTTGACATTCGCTTCAATGCTGATGTTTGCTGTCCAGGTAATACCTTACATCTTCTATACACACACACACACACACACACACACACACACACACACTAGGGCTTAGCAGTTAATCAAAATATTATTGAATTGGCAATATGGGCAAGTACAAAAAAAATAATAAAATAAAAAAAATGCAGGAGCTGCAATTTTTTGAAAAAGGAAAAATATGTAACAAAATACTATTATAAATGAACAGGCCTAGAAATTGGATTCTAGAGAACGTAAGAAACAACAACAACAACAACAGCAAAAAAATAAAAAATAAAAAACATAATCATAGTTTTCTTTTTTTTAGTGAAAATTATTATGAAGCAAAAATGATCATTCTCACTAAAATCATGAATCATATTGCAATC
>OMKZ01026827.1:12121-23886 GCA_900302535.1 Neoniphon sammara
AATAATTGCAATACAATTTTTTATTTTATTTTTTGACCATATTGTTCAAAACACACACACACATACACACACACACACACACACACACGCACACTCTCATGCATGTACATTAATATGCGATATAAAAACTTCAGACTGATATCAAGCTGTCTCTCTTTGCTTTAGGTGTGAATTTCCCTTCTGACTGTGCTGAAGAGGTTCAGAGGCAGAGACACTTATTATGGGATGCTGCTGCCTTTCTGCTATCTAATCAGATTCCAGCAGTGGTGAGTCTTTTGTGTACAAAATAATCTTGCAGCTCTTCGTGCATGAAGCTGAACATGATGTTCATAACAGCAATGAAGACAGTAATAGTGTTGCTGCTGGCGTGTGTGTGTGTGTGTGTGTGTGTAGCTGAGAGACTGTCTCGACCAAACAGCAGTGCCTATGGATGGAGCATCCCTGACCTCAGTGCTGCACCAGCGGGGTGTGAACATACGTTACCTGGGCACCGTGCTGGGTGTGCTGGAGAGGACAGAGGAGAGAGAGAGACTCAGCCATGTAGAGGTACTTACCACAGTTTCACACATCGCATGTAAAGGCATCTTGGCTGCCATCCAGTTGATGTCAGTTCACCTCTACACTGAAATTCTTTCCACTCCATCATTTGAATCAGTTGCCTTTTCTGGTGGTGCTTTGAATGAGACATATCTGCAACATAAGTGTTATTTCAGCTAAGTTGGGTTTTTCAAATTGTGACAGATGGTAAGTCCAGGATACACCTCGCCTATGATAACAAAGGGAGAAATCCAAGACAAAAATTGAGCTTAGTCACATTTTAACCATTCAGCCAATGATTTTCTCCTCAGTATCCTGTCCTGGTGTTGTATGCTTGAAGGACACTTGACGCATGGCTGTTGATGTGTCAGACATAAACATCTCCTGTTGCAGGGATTCAAACCTGTGACCTTGTGTCTACAGGATGGTTTCTAAAACTTACTAGGCCACCCTGTCACCTGTGACAATATGACAAGTGTCTGGTAAACAAAAATAATCAAGTAAAATTCATAATGTGAAGGCATCTCTCCTAAGACCTTCAAAAAACCTTGTATCCCATTCAGCAAATCATTTTCAGTCTAGTGATGTATAATTTGTCTGTATGAATAATTTATCAGTCTGGTGCATAATTTGTGACAGATGTGCCTTGTAAATGGTGCAAGATAAATTAGATTAAATTGATTTCATAGATTTCAAAGCCCCAAAGCATGACCTTTGCTTTGAAACAATGTGGTCCTGGCTAAAATTATCCCATTGTTAGAAATTATCTTTTATTCTATTCCTAGATATCTTAGAAAACCCTGGAACAATGGCAATTAGTTTATCTGAACATGGGTAAAAGTAGGAGAAGGAACAGAAGGAATGGGTAAAAGGAGAAGTAATAGAAGTTTAAGAAGTCTACAGATGAATGTGTTGACCAAACTAGAAGCCACTTGGCCTAAATGAGAGATAAAGGTGTACATTTATACAATAATACCGAGTATATGGCTTGGAGGTTCTTAAGAGTTCTGTTATAGCAGTGAAAGGCAATTAAGGTGTTAGCATCATTATTACTCTAGATAAGAAATTAATTTAATAATTGTAAAGGTGCAGGTGAAAACAGATAAATACAGCATACGAGTTGTTGCTTTCCCATCACTACCTTAAACTAAACCATTAAATCGATATCTAGATAAGCAGAAAGTAGAAGGAAAGACAGTTCTTGGCCCAGGATGAAGCTGAACTTTTGTAACTGATAAAATATTCCTCCACAGAGAATTTCCATCAGTGAACTGATCATCAGAAGTGCAAAACACATCCTCAAGATCTATCTACAGGTGTGGTGCTTGAACTATTCATGCAGTACTCTGAAATTAGTCATTTTGCAATAATGCATTCATTTTATACTGACACCATTAACCTCCTGTTTTCCCCCAGGATGTGGAACCTGCAGCTTTCTCCGCTGCTGTCAGCCACTTCCTAAACTGCCTCCTGAGTTCCTCCTCCTCGTTCCCTGACTCCGGCTCAGATGAGCTGCTCACTCGCCGCAGAAGCAGACGTCGGCGTAGCCATGGAAGTCGAGTTGCCCTGTTGACAGACAGTGTGTGGGCTAGACTAACGCCCAGTGACCTCTGGGCCAGGATCAGGACTGAGACTGAGGATTATTACCACTACACATTTCATAGGTTTGTGTATTTGTTTGCATGCATGTATATGTCTGTGACATGATGTGTGCAGCAGGATTTTACACTGTCATCCTCTCTGTGTTTAGTGAAAGTATAGATGAAGTATTAGAGAAGCACGGCCTGCAGAAGATCTCCCTACTTAGAGAGATGGCCATCAAAACAGGCATCCAGGTCAGCCATCTATTCCCACTTCTCTTCATTATTATATTTTCCATGAAATGACTGTCTGACTGACTCTGTTATGCTATGTCTCTTAAAGCTGCACTAAGCAAGAGGATATCACTATTTGAGTTTATTTTTTTATTCACTCATTTGTGTGTTTATTTCTTTGTTTGTAAAAGTACACACTTCATATTAGTTTAAGTCACAAATTTGAACTGCAACAGAGAAGAATGTACCATCCACACTAAGTTAAACACCTTATGTCCCCCCTATTTGACCAAGTTTTGTGTATGGTCACATGGTAGAAATCCTCATTGTACAGGAAGTGATGAGTAAAATCTTATGAGTGAAGTATAAAACTTTCTTCTAAATACTGAGTGTTTTAATGCGAGAAAGCTGGGCTCACCAGCAATGGCTAAACATGCTGCAATTTTTTTTTCATCATCTCAACCCCTACAACTTATATTTCTGGGGAATGAAGTCCTTCAAATCATCAAATATTCAAGCTGTTACCTCCACCTGCTACTCAGGGCTGCAAAAGTGCAATGCTACCTAGTGTAGGTTTAAAATACCTTCCAAATACTGTAAATTTCTTCCTTTCCATCACTCATGCTGCCTTTTGCTTTCCTTGACCCCCTTTTATCCCTTTCCCCCTTCCTCTGCATACAGGTACAGTTGAGGGAGTATGCGTTTGAGTCTCGTCACAGGCCAGTGTTTGGTGAGGAAGACATCGTCAATATGTTCCCTGTGGTCAAATATCTCAAAGCTACATCAACTGATGCAACACGGCTTATACAGCATGCACAGATCGCAGTACAGCAGGGTAAGAGACACATATATAGATATGTATGCATATGTGTTGTACATATATACATATAGATATGGTGTACATATGGCAGGGTGGCCTCACACTAGTGACTACAGAGGCTTTCCCTTAACTGGAAGAAATGGTTCATTTAAGATCCAGGAAGATACAACCCCAAGCATTTGTCGGCAAGCATCTGGCCTGCTTAAGTGTGCTTGAGCAAGATACTGAACCCTACCCAGTTACAGAGGCCCTATCCTGTAGCTGAACCATGAACTACCTCTGGACCAAGGTGTGGCGAGGGAATTTCACCACAGGCATCAATAAAGAATTGTATTTTTCTAATATTGGTACACAGTTCCATCACCTGATACACATTGGGCAAAAATGCCACACAGATGAAAATGTTATACATCTGTTATGTTTACATGATGTAAGTGTACATGCTGTCACTTAGTGCTGAACACTCAGAAGTGTAGGTACACAAAATATTAGAGTCACCATGGTTTGTTTTTTACGTGGCATGAAATGCCTGAGCTGTAATCACTACTGATCTTGGCTTGATGCCTTTGGGTGACAGATTGTCATCTTGCAAACTGACCCTATGGCTACTGTTATGGATCATTATCTTGCAGCACTGGCACCAGGATGACTAGAGTCACAGATCACAATCCTACTTCAGTATCTTGCCATACTGGTGCTATGGCTGCCATTATGGATCACTATCTTGCTATGTTGTAGCAACATTGATTACAAACCAAAGTTTCTTGCAACTGTGCAGACTTGTTGATAAGTGAAAGGGATTGGAGCTAGGGATTCAGTCTATTTCATGGAAAGAGGAAGTGTCTCTAATTTTTACACATTCATGCTGCATCATCAGCGTTTTACATTTCCTTTTAGGGCTTCTCAAAGATGGCTATGAATTGATAAGCCAGGCCCTGACTCTATTCAGCAGCGTTTGTGGTGTCCTGCATGAGGACGTCTGTATGTGCCTGCGTCTCCTCGGACGGCTCAGCTACATCTTGGGGGAATATTCGGAGGTAAAATTACAATCCATTTTTATAATTGCCTTTGACCTATAGTGTGAAACAAGTATGATGAGCTAACAGTAACCTCTCTCTCTCTCTGTATGTTTCACAGGCCCTCAGCCACCAGGAAAAGGCTGTCCTGAGCAGTGAGAGAGTACAAGGCATAGACCATCCACAGACAATACAGGACTATGTAAGTTGTGTAACAAAAATAGCTGAGTATCCTTTTGTTCCTATAAACATTTCTAAGTTTTCTTAATTATAGTCTGTATACTGTATTATTGCACTTGCTTGTCTTCATGGTCAAGCTTTCTTTTTTCTGTGTTTCAGATGTACCTGGCCCTGTATTGCTTTGCTGGTGGCCAGCACTCGACCTCCTTACGTCTGCTGTATCGCGCTCGTTACCTCACTCTCCTTGTGAGTGGAGAGGATCACCCACAGGTCGCACTACTGGATGTAAGTAAGACTTCATCTGCAATGAGTACAGCTCTCTCTCTTTCTTTCTTTTTTTTCTTCCATGGGTTAATCTTAAAATTTGATTTTGGGTTAAAAATCAGATTAAGGTTAGGGTTATGCTAAAGTCAGGCTAACGGTTATCCATCTGTAGATAAGTGGCACACAGGTAACTGAACCTTGGTTGAACATCTACTTCTTGTCGCCTGATTTGTGAGTAGCAGCATTTGACTGTCCAAATACAGTGTTACCAACAGCCATTCTACATCTTATAGAGTAGATGAGAAAGGAACTTTCACTTCAAAAAATTTAGGCAAGGCAAGGTAAGGAACTGGAAAATGCACATAGATAATGGCCAGCAGCTTAAAGTCTCACCAGATCAAGACTGAGCATCAGCCCAAAAGGAAGGTTACTTGATAACCCGATGACATATCAACACTCAACCCCATCTGTGAATTTCCAAACAAGGTTTCTAGCTTGGGTTGTGGTGGAAGGGCTGGTTAGGTCCAACTCGTGTGTTTGAGATTATGTACTGATGCCCTGCTGTGCTCTGCCACTTTAGAGTATGCTGGGTCTAGTGCTTCATGGACTGATGGAGTATGAACTTTCCCTGAAGTTCCTACAGAATGCCTTAATCTTAACCTCAAAATACCACGGTGCCACATCGCTCAAACATGCACACAGGTGAGACATTTTACCAGTATGTTACTTTTTATTTTGATTACTATAAAGCCTGTTTTGAAGCAGGTTAGACTTTATATGATTGAGGACCTCATTTCCAAGGGAGACTTGACCAAGACAGCGGCACATTTAGTTTCAGGCAGAACAACAAAAAGCACAGTGCAAAACAGTAATATACAATTTAAGGATGGAAAATGCCTTGAAATGGCTGCTGTAATTTTCCCATAATCCCCCTGCTGTTTCTCCATTTCTTTTTTTTAATAAAAGTTTTGATGTCCTCCTAACTTCTCTGCCTCTCCTTCTCCTGTACAGTCATCACCTGCTTGCCACTGTGTATGAGAGTAAAGGAGAGTTTCGTTCAGCCCTACAACATGAGAAGGAGGCGTATTCAATATATAAGAGCCAAGTATGTGCTTCTCACTGCTGGAATTCCATCCTGACTAATGTTATATGTTTGCTGCGATACATTCAAAGTCTTTAATAAGAGTCTTTGTTGTTGCACACATGAAGGTTGGTGAGGGCCATGACAGTACAAAGGAAAGCTCAGAGTACTTGAAGAGCCTGACTCAACAGGCTGTGATTCTGCAGAAAGCTATCAACCACATTTACAGTAATACACCCAGTGCCTGCACTCCACCACCAAAGGTATGTGCACACACACTCACCCAACCCACATGCATTTATGTATATACTTATACACATACCTGCAATATGTTTTGGCCCGTAGTTTATTTCATCTGTATTTCTTCCCAGTTTTCCACACCAAGCCTTCCTGTAATTCTTCAGCAACTCAACCTGACCTGTGGAATAATTCTCATTCCTCTCAGGTGAACACTGAAAAAGTTGTAATTATTAGTAGTATGTGCATATTTAACATACACTTGTATAGTTGAATATAACTACAAGCTGTAAGTATTAACATGGTGGCTACAAGTCCAATTTCCTCTTAATTTACTGGGGACGATAAGAATACATTTCGTGATTACCCCAGTCAAGAGTGAATATTAAAAAACAGTGTTAAACTTGGATATGTTTTGTGAAATGATTACCTCTAATACAGAGCCTCCTCCCCTAACTCTCCCCTTATTTCTTTTGGTCTAGTGCAAAAGAAATTGCAGATCTGAGGACTGAGTTGAGAGGAAAGAGCAAGGCTCAGGTGCAGGAGCTGGAGAACCAGTTACAGCTGAAAGGCTCCAGGTCTGCAGACAACAGCCAACAGGACTGAACTGGAGCTACAGTTACAGTGGAACATCTTTGTGTTGAGATGGCTGCCTGAAAATGATCATGGACAATGAGCAACAATAAGAAATCAAACACTGATAATGGATACCTGCTACTATGGAAAATAGTTAAATTAAAAGACAGGTATAACTGCAAAAGTCTCATTCTGGAAAGGGAATTAGTTCTGCTGCTTCCTGTGAATGGGATGGGGGGATTGGGTTGTTAGACAGCCTGAGCCTTACTAGCCTATTTCAATTACTGAAGGCCTAACCAAAGCCTATAGAGAGATATAGACCTATAGATGATCTCTGGCCTAACTGTAGCCAAGGAATATATCTCTTATTGAGATGTAAGGAAATTAAGGATGGTATATATAGGGGATCTCTGAGGGTTATAACTTCAATGGCAAAATGTGAATAACCCAGTGCCATATTCTGTCAAATAAATATGTAACCGTAATCACTGAACAATTTTCTGAATCACTGCTAGATAAATATATGCACTGGCCTACTTCTATTGAGGAAAATGTAGTCACAATGTTACTAAAAAACAAACAGATGTTGCAAATTATTCTGTCTTCCTGCAATCCCCCTTATCTCCACTGAGTTGCACTCTTGTACTATAAACAATTCTAAGAACCTAACTGGATGATTTATATGTGCTCCAATATTAAAATAATGTGTGTGATTGTGTTGGACATGTGCCTGCAAAGTTCGATAAAGCTTTGGGATATCTTTCCCGTTACTAATTGTATGGGCAACTAAGCATTTTATGTTTTCAGACTACAACAACAATGTCACCTACCCATTTAAAATTGTCATCAAAACATCATTATCATCACAAAAACATTTTATATTGATGATCTTCCAAAGGAGCAACATGCGCACGCGGCGCGTCTCCGCTTACTTAACGTACCTAAACGTGCGCGTACCCGTTATCCAGCGCGACCGTTAGGGGGACGAATGCGGTGGTACCAAAGAGGAGAAAAAATCTGACCGACCGTGCCGGGTGATGTGAAAAGTCAAAATTCCAGATCAAAACCAGAGTTTTCCAGTCGCATGTTTCGCTCAAGTAAAGGACTATGAAAAGCACCATTTGTCAGAGGGTGAGTTTGATAGTTTTTACAAGCATGCAGATGTTTGTTTTGGCAGTTAGAAAGACTTGTTATTTTTGACGACGATTTGCCTGCAGTATCTGCGCTCTCCCGTTCCAATCTCAAAATGGCGGAGAGGCCGAACGCTAAGCTAACTAGCAGAGTAGCAATCAGAGGATCATCCATACAGGGGCTGGAGTTTGTAAAATGATAGTTAGGCTAACATAACGACGCTATTATTAAACTATGCGGAATATACATGTAATCTTACAGCCAGTTCTTCGTTGCTCGGCGAACGCGTAAGTAGTACCACGGACACTTGTTAACGTAACTGAACATTGGGCTAACGTTTCGTCTATTGCTACAAGTTGTGTGAGGATGAGCTAACGTGCTAAGGGAGCTAGCTAGTGAGGTGGTGTCAGCTTGCTGCCATATTCTCCACAGCCGGGTGCAAATAATCTAACATTGAGAGGAAAAAAACATTTGCTTGATATTTACAGTCAGTGCTGACATTAACTCTTGTGTCTAACGTTAGTTGTCATGGCGTAGCTCACCATATGTAAAAATACTGGAAACCAACGTCGGCTTGTATGGTGGGCTCCGAAATCAAACTAGGATGCTAGACATAATCTAATTTGTATTTGAAGGTTGCTGACTAACAAGTAAGACGATTGCTTGTTGGTAGAGGGTAACGTTAGCGCTATGTGTTTGTCTATAATGACTGGTTGAAGGTGTTAGCTACAGCTTGGTTGCCTGTGACAGTTAATGTGTACGTTGCAATGCCAAGCTAACGTTTGCTAGCTAGAAAGGGCGTTGCTGAGACATTGCTGCAACTTTGCCCTTGTGGCCACTGAAGCCGGGCAAGACGTCACCCTGCCAGTTTTTGAACTCAGGCTGTTATCCAGACGGAGCTGTCTTCAGCTAGTTTTCCAAGTTGTTTGGTGGTCATTTTAAGCCGCCTTCATAAGCTGCTCCCGTAAGGTTTTAGACACCAGAAACAGGGTGGAGACTAGTCGTGGATCTCTCCGGAGTCTGAGGCCCTCAGTTCCATCAGTGATATTAAACAATGCTTTGTCATAACTGATTCTGACGTTCTCAATTTGACGTCTTTTACTTAGCTAATTGAATGCTTAACAGCTGGCCAGCTGCAGCTGTCATTGACTTACTAATTAAACGGGCGTGTGTCTGAATATTTTTTTTACTGTTGCAGTTGATTGAAACCCTGTATAGTGTTCCAAAATACTGCGTATGTCTTTGCACAACATGTAGCAGTTCTTGAAAAAGTAGCAGCAGTGTTTGCCCAATTGTTTTTACTTTATGCCCGCTTTTGATCCAGATGAGGCAGTGGTTTTCAAAGTGCAGTTAGGCTGTGTCACGGCCAATTTTACTTGGGCCCTCACTTATCTTTTTCCCCCACATTCCTGTGTGCCTCAAAGGACATGAATGAACTAGATGACACTAGAGCTAGGCTGTGTGAAAAAGTACAATAATTTGCACTGTAACGGGTCTGCTGCTGTCACAATTGTGATTGTTTTTCAGGAAAACAGTTTCTTAAGGCAGTAGTAAATCAAAACATGTGAGGTGTTAATAAGAAGCAGCTGTGTTTTGAGTAGTATGTATTTGACATAATAAAATCATATTTGTTTGTTAAACTGACCATGATAGTGCAAACAATATTTTTGGAGATGAGTAGCTTTTGAACTGATTGCTGTTCCTTTGGATCAACGTACTTCTTATGCATTGAAGGTGGGCAAGGCTAAAATAGTCTTTATGTAAAGGTAGCAACATTAATGTTGAGAAAATAGTGAGGTAGGCAGTCCTTTGGATAAAAACAATCTATTCCACACTGATTTGTAATCAAACATTGCATAATTCTCCAGTATGTGCCTGCAGGTACATGTTTGGCATAGAGGGACTGTTTGGCATGGCTGTGTCATCCATAAGAAGGGCAAGAGTTAATCAGTTTAATACAAGTGATGATTAATGCCAGAAGTTATAATATAATGACAGCGAGGTTGTGTTCATGCATTGTTGTGAGCAATGTGCTAATTGTAATTGCCAGAGAGCAAATTTTTTTATTTGTATTCTTTCTTGTTAAATCATGGCAGTTTTGACAGACATGGAGTTTCTGATGTACTAAGGATGGCACTCAATATTTACGTTAGAGTAAGTACTTTAATATGTCAGTAATGCCAATATAATCAAATTTCGTTCAGAGATATATTTCAGTTTGGGAAAGGTTTACTTTGAAGGATTCTTCAAGAATCCACTTATTAATATCATTACTCTCCAGAATTAATTTCTATGCATTTGTAACTATCAATCAACATTCAAAGTCATGCACTGAAAACAATGTCCCTTGGAGAGAAGAGGAAAAGTCTTACACTATAAATGGTACTTGTTTTCCAAAACAGGCTCTGTGTCTTTTACAAATAAAGCACTTGTGATTTATCTTCGCTTCTTGGATACAGTGGTTCTGAATTAGTGAGTCACACACCACACTTACTGTCCCACTCCAGTTTTCAGTATCACAGTGTTATGTGAAAGACACAGTACAACAATACATTGACATCACAGTCTGATTTTGTGTTTTGCTGGCCTAATGGAAGTTAAATCTGGTCAAAATATGTGGCTACCATTAATTTTCACAGTTGAGATTTATAAGCTGTGGTGCTGTGTAAATGCACTAACACTGCATGTGTCTTGTGAGAGCAGGAAGACAATGTGTGACTTTGAAGTACATCTGTGTTGTGATTATTAGTTGATGCAGAGAGATGGGAGGCTGGTCCTGTCTCTTAGCGACGGCACTGCCTTGTTCACTAGCAGGTAATTAAGATGTGGCCTGTATGCTACAGCCCTCTTTGCTCTCAGTGACCTGGACACACATGCAGATAGCACAGTTTATGATATAATTTTTTCCTTGCTTTTTTCTCAGTCTTAAATTCAAAACTATAGTTTGACATTTCAATGTATATAGTCATATGAAGTCATTTCTTTGATATATCTCAGATGTTGAGAGTCTAAAAAGCAAAATGAGAGTTCAGACTGGATGCAGAGTGTATTTTCTATGTCTAAATCAGTAGGCAGCTGTACAATCATTAGGATAAAAGATGCTGTTGCAGTGTTAAGGAACTCTCAGAAGTATTATTGGCTTGCCACAAGCATATACATTTAATGGAGCTGAGCAGGCACATTATTATTCCCCCAAAGCTGCTTTGCTAATAAAATATGATTAAATCTTTCCTCTATCTTTATTCAGATGTTTTCACTCTGAATGGAACTAAATGGGGCTTCATCACTATTGAATGACTGGTAGAGGTCCAGGTTGTCCTTCCATATGGCCTGCAGTCTGCAGCTGGTATGGACGTCTCAGAGCTCCACCATAGCTTTTGCTTGTGGACAGGCAGTTGAGAGGACTTTTGCATCAATGAATCAGCAACTAACTGCATCAGTATTTAGGCTACTGAATATTTAAACATGTCTTTGGTGGCGAAGCCCTAAACTAACCAAGCATCAGTGATGTCTGATCTTAATAAAAAAAAAATTGCCCAACTTCGGATAATTTATAACAATAATTAGTTTGATTTCATAGCAAGACCCAGTTTGTTTGTCCTTTTATTTTAGGTCCTCAAGCCATGTTGAATTCCACCCCATATTGCAGTGCTTTGCTATCTGCACCTACCATCAGATTCTTCTGGAGCCTTGGTACATGCGGGGATAACAGAATTGTCACTGCACAAAATAGCATAGCTAACATAACCAACTCTCAAGAACTACGATTATACCAAGTCGCATTCATTAGAAATTTCTGGATGAGTTTAGGTTACATGTTGTGGACAGTAGGGTCAGAGAACTACCACACGCTGTCATGTAGAAAGATTAAGAATGTGCTTTAGTAAAGTGAACTTTTGGTGCACAAATGTGTCTTTAAAAGATTTTGCGTGTGCTGCTTGAAAAGTGAGTGGATGCTCACTTCAGGTGGGCAGCCCATCCACTAATGCTTATGGTATGGAAAACCAGCAAGTGTCTTGCACAAAGGTACTTGGACAGGAATCGCCACATGTAAAATTGAACCTAGCCCCCTTCAGTTGGGGGAATGCCCTCGCTAAACTATAACAAGG
>OMKZ01026829.1:0-11283 GCA_900302535.1 Neoniphon sammara
AAAAAGCTGCGTAATTCGACGCTAACGCCTACATACAGAGCTGAGCAGCACCCCGGTGACTTCTGTGTGTCTGGTGACGTGTTATTTTTATGTTTATTTTTTTTAAATATGTACTCTGTTACAAACTCTGAAATTGACTGTTTTGTTTACAGTCATATTTTTTCACTTGAAGAAAAAAGGCTAATTATATTATTTTTTTTATGTCATTTGTTTTCACTGGAAACATTTTTTATTTGAAGTACTTGGTGCAATGTTGTGTTGCATGATGCAGCAATACAGTATTGAGGAAAAGTGCAAGATTGTGTTGCCTCAATCAATCTAAGGTCATTTGTAATTTATTTAGTGTGCATTTTATTCATAAACATTAAAACACACTATTTTGTGGTAAAATATGAGTAAAAGGTTAAAAAAAATGGAATTCAAAAAAATTAAAATGGACAAAGCGGAATTTGGGAAAAAATAAATCGGAATTTGGGAAAAAATAAAACGGAATTTATAGGGCTCTATATATGTATATTATTCATACTGCACATATTTATTTATTTATACTGGCAACTGCATTCCATGTGGTCAGTTCTTGAATCCCAGTACCGGACGTCAGGGGCTGCCACATGGCTTTCATTACTCTATTATTAACACTATTATGATTTTTACTGTCATTATTATCATTATTACTATTACTATTAGTGATGGTAGTGGTAATACTAGTAGTAGTAGTAGTAATATTCCAGTAGTAGTATTATTAGTAGTAGTAGTAATATTTATTTGTACTCCGTTATTCCTCTGCATTGGATGAATGTTGCACATAAATCTAATATTCTTAGTCTATTTATACTGTTGTACTTATTGTAACATAATGCACATATTCTACTTTTTGCATATTCTTACATTCTTTAACATATTTCTTATTTCCTTCTTCTATTGTTCTACAATGGGAGCAACTGCAATTCACTTAATTTCCCCACGTGGATCAATAAAGTATTCTGATTCTGATGAATTCAAATTGGCCTGAACAGGAGCCACTTTATCACAATACGTGTTGAAAATGTTTTGTTTTTTACTTGTGGCTTGCTGTCATGTCTGCAGGCTGCTGTATTTCAGGGAATGAGAAAAAAAAATCTTTTGCCATGTCCTTCTCAGCACAAGTAACACCCAAAAATGCAACATTAAGACAAAGAAGAAAACATGTATGCATTGGCCGGGAATCGAACCCGGGCCTCCCGCGTGGCAGGCGAGAATTCTACCACTGAACCACCAATGCTCACAAGAAACCTTACTGCATGTGCACACTCATAAAGTCGGGTTACCCCCATGTTCCCACTACATATATTTTGTCTCTATAGCACAGACCGATACCAGACCTACCAAATGGCACCTGGAGCTCACACAGAGCCATAAAACATATTTTTCCTAGATTAACAACCTTCTGTTGCCCTCAGCTCAAGTTTTTTCGTAGCAAGAACACACAATGTTAATATTTCTTCCAGTGGCAGGTTTTTCACCACAGCTGCCATTCATCTCTAAATATCAAACTTCTCTTCTAGGAAACAAACTGTTGGTGCTACCTTCAGTTACAGTATCCAATAACTATGAGTAAATGCATAAAGCCATGTTTATGAATATGTTACTCATGGGAATGAGTAGCCTACATTTCACTAGCTTAAACACTTACGTCTTTAAGAAAAAGAAAACATTGACGCCCAACGTGGGGCTCGAACCCACGACCCTGAGATTAAGAGTCTCATGCTCTACCGACTGAGCTAGCCGGGCTATGTGTTTCTCACTGCCAGTCCTCTTCATATCATCTCACAAATCATCTTTATTCTTTCTGAACATTTTTTCAGTGATGAATGGCCTGTTAAGTAATACTTACATAATTTTCAAACAATGCAAAGGCAAAACCCTCCAATGAGATCTATACCATTTAGACAGAATACACAAGTACTGCAATGATAATGCAAGCAAGCAAGTTTGCAAATTTGGCATTGGAGGAATTCTCAGCCAAGGTCAAAATGTCTCCATGGATATGAATGGTTAAAAGACAGGTTCGTGCACCTGCTTTGCTTCTTGGTATTCCCTTGAAAGTCCAGATTTACATGTGTAGTTACAATAATTATGGGATATTCCAGGTCACCTAAATTGCAGTCACCTGCTAGATCTGACTGTGTCTGCTGTCTGCTGCTGGTCTCTATCTCCACTTCATATGTAGCTGCTCTCATAATCCTAACCCAAGAGTCCTCAAATCTAAAACTAAAGCAATGACACACTTGGACAGCTGGTCACTCTGTGCTTCACACTTCAGAAAGCCGTTAAGCATGGTGTCAGCCACATTACTGAGGCTGTGCCCTGAATTACCAACAAATTTCAATTAAAAAAAATGAGTTTAAAAAAAAAAAAAAAAAAAGGAAAGAAAGAAAACAACTGCCCCGTGTGAGGCTCGAACTCACGACCTTCAGATTATGAGACTGACGCGCTGCCTACTGCGCCAACGAGGCTCCAGACACAACGACACAGGAAGTGTTTATGAATGAATCAAGCAATACAGACCGGTTCTTCTCTGTTAATGTAATGAACTATACCCCACCACATCTACATAAATACTAAAACACGTGACTGAAATGAGAAAAAAACACAATCACCTTTTTCATCATAATGTGTCACACCTTATTGTCCCTTATCCTTGTACTGGTCCTCTACTAACGGAGTACAAGGAAGTGAGAAAGAGAGAGCGAGAGCGCGCGCGCGCGCGCGACACAGAGAGAGAGAGAGAGAGAGAGAGAGAGAGAGAGAGAAACACTATTTGCAGTTCATGTTATTGTCCACTGGGAGGCGACAGAGCGCTGCCAGTAATTTAGATCTGTGACGGGACATCCACAAATTAAAATTAATTAACCTAAATATCGAGTATAAGGAAAACAAGTGTTTCCATTATGGTAGACACAATGTCAGCAAACATATCTAGAATTATTTATATCAAAAGTCCTTCAAAACTAGACCTATGATCAAGGGAAACTCCTTAAAAAAAAAGTTAGAGGCCCGCTACGAGAAGGCCGCACCACCAACCGCACCAACAACCACCAACCAGCTTGATGCTAGCTAACGCTCGACTGTTTAAAACACTGGCCAACATACACACACAAGAAAAACCAAACAAATAAACGACAATGAAGCGAATTCTCTCCAGCAAGCACTCACCGATTAGCTGCAACAGCTTTGATTCGTGAAAGTTGAAACTTTCGACGCTTTTTTCACCAAAGGCGCTGTGCTGAGCCGAGCGAGTCCCCGTCTTCCATCTTCATCTCATCCACCCAGCGGCGCCAAGATGTGCATCAGTTTGTTGTTTTTTCTTTTCGAGGCAAGCTCAAAATTTATCTAAACTTATACAGCTATTTCAGCTTAAACCTAAATACACACGCAAGACTTCCAATGGATCCCGACTTTAAGCGGAGTCCCGAACATGTCTTTTACAATTTACACCGTCAATTAACTCCTATCTAGACATAGGGACGCCTTTAGCCAACAGCCAATCAGATCAAGGCGCTATAATTAGACAAACAGACCAAGCTCCTTAGAGACACAAGTTTTGTTGAATAATTTCTACACCGAAAAGATTTTGAACAAACAAAATATATACTTTTAAATTAGTTTGATTTCATACAAACACACTCTCAGTAGCATTTTAAAAGAATAAAACAGAGCTTGTCAGCCAATTAGTTTTGGTTCAGTATAAACCGAAACAGATAAAACGAGTTAATAGTTTAAAGTGCCTGACTGCTGCTATGTGGAAACATAACCTAGTTTTAACATTTCATTTGTCATAGACACATTGTAAAACTAGCACATTTGAAATATACTGGCATTATCAGCAGCACATCTGCATGTATATTTAGGAAAACGTTGATTTTGTGCCTTGCTAATTACCTTTCACTTACAAAGAAAATTGTCTTGTACTATAATCCTGTGGTGCTATTTCAAGCCCAAACCTTTAATGAAAACCTCAGTTTTTTTTAACCAGACAACAACAAAATTCAGCCAGGCGTCAATTGAAAGCCAGATTTAATAATTTAATATCACCATGCATAAATCATATAGAAAATACTTTACAGTGATGACAATAAAAACATTTCATGATGCAAAAATTAAGTGTCACAGATCACTGAAGGCTGACAAGTTCTCATTGGGTTAGGCAGCTGATAAGTTTAGTACACGGTTGTAAATTTCACCCTGGGAAGGAATGAAAAATGAGGAAAAAATAAAGATAAAGAACACAATGTAAAACAAAAACATAATCAAAGGTTAGAAAAGGCTGATGTTACTCTATATATTACATCCACGTGATTTACAGCAAAAGATCAACCCATTATGGGCGCGCTTGATTTTACAACCTAGTTTAGCTGATGGAATGGGCAGGTAGTCACTGTTTTGCAAATCAAGCACACTTGGAATGGTTTATCAGGTCCCCCCCGACAGAAATGGGGGTAGAAAAAGGTTGAATGTGTGTGTGTAGTGTCTGTGTGTGTGTGTGTGTGTGTGTGTGTGTGTGTGTGTTGAGGTGGGGGTACATGCAGAAGGCATCAGTTCAACACGACCCACCCTTCTAAATTGGCACCGGTTTCAAAATATACAACATGGCAAAAGCACTCCTTCATATTAGATGATTATCATCATCCTCCCACAAATAATACTGCCGTCGTCACATCAAACCAGGGTGAAAAGATTACTGAAAACCTTTTAATGCGCAAAAACAAGCCAGTACTCGATGCTCAATATTTCAGAGCACGTTCTGAATCAACTCTCATCTGCGTGGCATTTGATTATACTCGCTTGTAAATGGATAACATCTCATTTCCCCTGCTTTCTGTTTGTGTTAGGTAGAGGTAAAAGAGGAAAACAATTTATAATAAGCAAACTAATTGGCTATTTTTTAAAAAGTGAGTTTTTCTGGTTTGGGATCCAGAGACAAAAAACTTTGAGGAATCATAACACTGGGGGGATTTACTGAATAATCCTCCCCTGAATGAATGAAGACATGTAATAGGTCCATCTATGTATATGCAGACTACAGCAAACAGGCCGGTGTTGCTCCCAGCCTCTCTTTATGTTCATAAGCACGATAAAGATATTATTTCTCCCCATTTCACAGTCGGATAACAGTGGAGGCAGCTGAATAATGTTAAAGTCAACAGCACTGACATGTCAAGCTGGCAAAAAAACACACACAGCAGATGTTTACATTTGGTTCACCAGCAGTCTGAAAATGCATGTTACACCACTGCTGTGTTATCCCAACGCTGCACCCTCTCTCTATGTAATTACACAGGCAGACAGTGATATCAGTGTGGCGGTAGAATCACATTACGGCCACCGTGGCGACTGACACTTCACCGCTCTGAGTTAGGGATGCACCAATAACGTTTTTAATTGCCAATTCTGATTCTTGAGTAATAAACATGATGAGATTTTGCTCCATTATGAGCCACTTTTTTGTAATGATATAAATTCCTCATGGTGTTTAATTTTTAATAATGCATGTACTCTCTGGTGTTGGTTGTAGCAATAATGCCCGAGGGCGTTTCTTAACTGTTGCTACACTACCTGTTGGCATGGTACCAGCCAAATATCCAGTCTTACTGTTGGTGCATCCCTGCTTTGAGTGTTTGAATTGTTGCATTCTGCCCTGCAAAGCTCAGTCAGTCACAGATCAAGAAATTCTAATAGTATTCTGACACAAAGTCTGCTTCATAACACCGTTTAAATACAATACTGCTTGATATATATATATAAAAAAAAGCACTTTTTCACATAATCATGTTTCAAGTCACTTATGATATGTCCCTTGCTTCTCCATCTGCCTTCAGTGTGTCCTATGACGCCCACAGTAGTGTAAATGGGACTTGCAGCCACAAGCAAAAACTCTGGTGAATTTTGTCTGCGGCTGTGAAGTCTTGTCAATTAGTCGCAGGCAGGCAGTCTGTCTTGAACCCGTCATTATTGCATTAGTGTTGTGTTATGTATTTTAGTGTCTTAAGCACTTAAGTGTCTGGATATGCTGGGAGTGTGGCCATAATATGCCATTTTAAAGCCACAACCCTGAATTTATTTGTATAAATTCTAACCAAAAAGCTTTTACCTTTGACCTGTACAAAATAAGCCTGTGCAACTTTGATAGCCTGTGATAACTTAAAATACTCAAATTAAGTCTTTACCAAGTCACTGCTTATGATAATTTATACCAAAAAGTACACAAGGCTGTTTTCTGTGAACATTTGGCAGAAGATCTGTATCTGAAGCTGGATGTGAAAAGTTATGCATCTTAAAAACAACCCTAAAACAAATTTGTGTTCAAGCACAGTAGCTACTGTTAATAGGTTAGCTGCAGGTTAATGTAATACACTGTCAAAACACAATTTCACATTAAATGGGTTAAAATGTAATAAAACCTGTTTTGTTTTTTTTCATAAATTCATGGATTTTGCAATAACATATTACATCTGCTGTTTATTACCTCATAAGGGGGGCAACATATTTTTAATGATGTAATAATATTAACTAATATTGTAATAACTCATAAGGCTAAAACAATGCAACAAATCCAGTTATTACATTATTAGTAAAAAATTATTACATCATCAGTTACAAGTAATAAACCCTTTGAAGCCATTAATGTGATAATCTGATGTAATTTATTACATTAACAGGTTTTACTGTTTTTGCCCCATTTAGATAAACTTTTTTCTTACATTATCTGTCTATTATTCAATTATCAGTCACTTCACACACTTTCAGAGTTTATAATTATTTAACTATAAATCCAGTGAGGCTTTATAGCTTCATAGAGTGTTGTGATGTTCCTTCAAAGGCCTCTGATAAACAGCCTTGAGACGACTGGAGGGAAACACTAAAGCTGTCACCATATTTCAACAATTAAAAACTTTTTTCCAGTTAAACAGGGGATGTGGGATTTCGAGCAGCCTGTGATCTGACAGATTACTACACAAGACTCTCTTTGGGGAAAATCCCATATCAAAATCCCAAACCTTGCCTTTAAGGGGATGCTGTGGCACTGCAAATATTAGTAATATTTTTAAAAAAAATTCAAGCTACAACTTTCAGAGACGAGGCAGGCGGGTGGAGAAGTGAGGGAACACAGGGTTGGTTCTGACACAGTGAGAGAAAAAAAAGTTAACCGTTCAATTTACAGCTCCTTCATTCCCATGGTTCTTGTGCAATTAGACAGCAAGAAGATATATGGTAATCCATAAGTTGCTTGGCAAAAACTCATAATACTGCAGCTAAAGGCCAACTGGTAGCAATAATTTCAGTGGAGTCGAACTGTGCAACAATGTTACTGTATAATTACACTGTAATTCTATGGAGGAGGGAGCTGTAAACTACAAAAATAAAACAAAACAAAACAAAACAAAAAAAACACAATAGGTCCATCTCACTTAAGTTCCATTCAACAGAATGAGTGCGTATTATGGGTGAGTGATTCACTTTTTCCATTCATTTGTTAATTCAGCTATCGACTGTTCCCCATTATAATCAATGCTTCTTCTTTTGAGGAAGATTAAAGCGATATCTTGACATTTTGAAAAAAATAAAAAAATAAACAAAGAGAGAAAAATCCTTGCCAGAGCTTGTTACAGCATGAGGAAAATGTTTCTCCATTGGCAATTTAGTAGGTTGGAAAACACCATTTGGCATTCTTCAGTCAAACCACAGGGTACCACTACATGAACGCTAGCTCATTAGCTTGTGGCTAGCAGTACCCAATGATTTCAATGGGAAATGCTAGCAATGTTTACAAAAGGTTTTCAAGGCAGCTGGAGATGAAATATGGAAACTTTTTCCCCCAACAGTGAGATCAGTGCCTGATAAAAAATACAACAACAAACAAACAAAAAGAAAACAGAAGAAATGTCAAGGTATCTAATTTAAGAAAGAGTGGATAGTAACACAAGGATGGTCTTTCCAGTGTTTCCCCTACACCATGAAATTCTCTTTTTAATCAACACAAAATTTCTTTGTTTTTTCCAGCTCATCAGGAATGATAATGATTCAACCCAACTGTATGCAACCCATTTTTGTGTAATTATTGCATAACAAACGTGGAAGTCAGCTTTTTCAAGTTTGTTTCATGAACTGAACAAAACTTCAAATTGTTTTTTTTTGTTCTAAAAACACTAAAAACTCCAATACAAGGGGAAACACTGCACCCATCTATCCCTTTTTTCACTCTGTTTAAGAATGTCTCCACTAGCCTTTTCTTTCCTTGCTTTGTTACTTCTTTGCCAAAAGAAGGGTAGTCACTTCTTTTCCTTTCCCTCCATCCTCCCCCCACAGAATAACAGGTAGTGTCTTTGTTTACAAATCCTCCTTTCTTCTGTTTTAGTGATGACATCCCCCGTGACCAGTCCTGACCATCTCTCATTTCTCTCCTTCCTTTTCTGGTCAAAAGATGACTGGTCACTTTCCCATCCATCCATCCATTCACGCTCATCTCCTCACAACAAGACACCGCGTTCGAGCGTCTTCACTTCCTTCCTCTCCTCAGCGGAAGAGTCATTTTTGCATCCAGCCCCGCCCCCTCACCCCCTCCTCTCAAAACAGTACGTCTTCGTTGGTGATGAGCGTCTCCACCACCAGTCTCTGGTATCGGATGTCATTGAGGGCCGTCATGGCGTCCAGCTCTGGGGCCCTCATCAGCGTCGGGCCGAAGACAATGCCCAAGTTCTCGCTGGACATGAGGTTCTCCTTCTCACACTGGGTCACCCTGGACGGAGGAGAGGGAACACAGGTGGTGAACAAAGGGAGATTAGGAGAAAATAATTGATGCTGTGATCAGACAGGAGGTGTTTTTTCATTCTCAAATGTAAAGTGCACCTCTGCTTTTGAGCTCAGCTAGCTAACAAAGGGGTACTTATTACGGAACAGGAACAAGTCAGCCCAGTTCAAAATGTAGATAGAGCATGGATAGTTTCATGACCTCGTCCAAAAGCTACTGAGTTCCCGATTCTTTACGTTTACCTGGCCTGATTGGACTTGTTTGGCTTTTGAAACTGAGCATGGTGACAATGATGCAATTTGAATTTGGAGGTGAGTCATGTTCAACTTGGAGCACTCACAGGACTACTGGTCACAAAGGGGTCAGAGCACAAGGGGAGCTAAACACCAGCACTTCTGGACCTGGCAGGGCTTCAGTGTCTTGCTCAAGAGCACTTCAGAGGGACGGGTGCCTGCCAACATGGTGCTTAAAATTGGGACCTCCGTTTTAAGGCCACCCTGCCACTTCAAAACACACTATCCTCACTATCTTTAGCCACAATCAGTCTTCCAGTTCAACAGCAGCAACAGGGTAAAAATATTGACTTTCCAATGAATCACAAACCTCATTTGAACAAGCTCATATTGATTCTTAAAATCCCAAGATCGATCTCTTTAGGTCTCTGCCTTTTTTCAGTGGATGTGTAAAGATTTTTGCTGCATGTTATTTGTAGCACCTACTGTCCTGCAGACGTTGAAATACTACCCTATGGAAACTCATATGACCAAATTTGAACAAATGATGAACAACTGCAAGAGGTCCTCCCTGAAGCCAGCGCCATCAAGCCAGAAGGAAGATGTTTTGTATGCATTTTGGATTTAAAACGCAAGCTGTAAAGAACAGTTAGACAAAATCAAAGATGCATGTAAGCTACAAATGAGTATTGCAACTGAAGTATCCCAAACTGAACTGATATGGAATGGAATATAATCAAAATCATTATCACATCACATCAAATCGGGACCTTGTGACCTTAATGTGACGTAATGTGAACTGGAGTCACCTTCTGAGGTGAGCCATGAGGTATCGCAGTGTCTCGCAGTGAGCCGGCGGCAGCAGCTTCAAGGCCTCGTGGAGAGACTCCAGCCGCTTGTCTGGGTCTGTGATTTCTGCAGCACAAAATGTAACAGAGAGAAGGAGATTTGTTTTATAATACAAATTTAAAAGGCAGGGCCATTTTTCCCTTGCCTTTTAGAGATTCTGAGTATTAAAAGAACACACTGGCCTCGTTGCGAAATAAAAAGCATGCCTTTAAAGCTCTACTTGGGCTACAAACAATTCTTGCATGCTTCCTTGTACGTTATGTAACAACACACACACACGCAAAGTCCTGTGAGGACGTACTTGCAGCCTCTATGAAGCGTGGGTAGGCATCGTATGTGATGAGGGGAATGGGCAGCTCTCTGAAGTAGAGTTTCAGGGCTCCAGTGATGATGTTGATGTCTTCATAAACACTAGAGGAAATGTCGGCCTTCTCTCCGTCTGTGGAGAAAATCAATTAATCAACCAGTCAGTCAAACCAGCCAACCAATCAAGCAGTCATTTACTATCAGTGTGAAAGAGACACGGTCAAGTCAGACAGCATTACTATGACGACAAAGGCATCTGCCTTCAGTACAACTCTTAAGGGGATTGTATGTGATGCTTCATTGATGTAGAGAGACTCTTTCTGTCACAGAGGGGTCAGAGGTCAGGGTCACCGACAGAGCAGAGATTCGGTGTCTTGCTTAGAAACCGGATTCACGAAGGACCGTCTCTCTACTCGCTATCCCACGTTGCTTGGATGCGTGAAAAAAAATCTGGACACCTCTTGTCACACGCTTTTCACTATGAATCTCAAAGCCAAGATGCTGATCTGACCTCTTTGTGGAACGGAGTTTATAAACTCCCATATGCCTGACTAGACTTAGAAGTCGTGCTTTAAAGAGGCTAGAAGTGGTAGAGCAACAGTTAACTCTTGTTTCCAGCTGAGAGGAGGCAATGCTCACCTCTGTCGAAGGCCATCTTCACATCTTCGATTAGCTCACTGAAGCCTGATATTCTATACAAACCCTCAGACTGAAGACCTGCAGAGAAACAGACAGACAGAGAGAGGAGGGACACTGTCATTAAAGGGAATTGTTAATACATGTTGATAACATTTTTTTTTTTTTTTTTACATATTTTTAAGGAGTCATCCGTTAATGTCTATATCCTGTTCCTTATGTATTTGTGTTTTTATTTTTTATTTGCCATTATGTATTTTTGATCTCAGTTACTTCATTTTATTCCCTCTCTTTTATGCCTGTATTTGTTATTTTTATTTTTACTTTTTCTTAAACTTTGTATTTATTTATTTTCTCTCTATAAAATATCTGAGTATTTAGAAAAGCCCTATTTAAAATTTTATGTATTATTTATTATCAGTATTATTTGGTCTACTGCTATAGTACACCTCTTTGGCAACAGAGGTTTCT
>OMKZ01026833.1:17021-49011 GCA_900302535.1 Neoniphon sammara
GAGCAGCATGTGCAGTCACTGCAGAAAGAGGAAGCGCAGTTGGAGCTACGATTGGCTGATCTGAGACGCAGCCGGGCCTTCCTCCGTGACATCAGAGATCTTAACAGACAGTACCTGAAACACCGACAAACACACCCCGAAGAGAAAGAGAAGGTACTCACACGCAGTGACGTGAACAGTGGCTCTAAAACATACTCATGAAGCAAACTACTTGAAATATTCATCAGTGTCCAGAGATATGTTTATCTGAGCCGCAGGTACTTCAGACAGACAAATTCATCTACTATTTATCTTTATCTATTTATCTTTATTTTTCCCTCCCTCCTCTATCTTCCCCTCCCTCCTCTATCTTCCCCCGTGCCCTCTCTTCCACCCTTTCCTCACATTCCCCTCCCCTCCAGTATGGGGCATCCAGCTTACCAGCTCTGCTATTGGAGACCAGGCATATTCAAGGAGCAGAGCATCAGCTGAGAAGAATCAATAACCGCCTGGAAAAAAGACTGGAGGAGAATGAGAAATAATAACAGCATGAGATAAGGTCATGCACAGTGCCCTAAATCTGTTAATTGAGAATTACCAAGTGAAAAGCAAATCTCTGATCTTGTATGAATTGACCTTATACACACATTTTTTCACACACACACACACACACACACACACACACAATCAGTGTTTTGTGTTGATTCGGAAGAGGCCGAGGTGACAAAGCTGCCAGGGTTGTGGGTTTTTTTTGTCCAGAGCTAAGACTACACACGGTAACTCTTATGGGAAGAGCTCGCTCTGATGCCCTAATGTAAGAAGGTAGCCTGCTATTGGAAGGCATTCACAGGTCAAAGAAATTGAAGCTAAATTTTTGGATGTTATGTTGTGGTTCAGATTATTTCCAAAGTGGCCTGAGTTTCATATACTGGCAACATCCTGCCCAACATCCTCACACCATAGACATGAGCCCTATGTGATTCACTGCTATATGAATATATATAGACAAAATATTTTAAATGAATAAAAAGGATGTTTGTGTAATGTGTGTTTTCCGATTTGGTAAAAGGGGAATTTGTGTTGTACAACAATAATTTTAATGCATAATAGCAATTTACATGACTGAAGACAATGAATATGTATGTGTTGCAGTTTTATATGGAACCTACCGGTTACGTAACGTTTCTAAGGAGTTCCACATATTAAGTTCTTCGGAAAAAATAATTATAGCTCACCTGACTCCCTAGGCACTCACTATGACGGTTTTGGCTGCTGAGCCAATCAGCTGCTTTTTATGGTCCAGGTGAGCTCGTGCAACTTTGGGTCTTCCCGCCCATATATGGAGTGCCGCCTCTGATTGGGTAAAAGCATTAGCCCTGTCCCTTAAACATTTCCTACTAGGTGCGGCCAAGCTGATACACAGTTCTACTATCATCTCGTACAAAACGGTAGGGTTTTTACTTTTAAGTTATGGCTTGTTTGTTTTGCATGACAGTCATTTGTGGTAACCGACATGGCTAAAACCAGTAACGTTAGACTGTTATCGTGACCACATTAACGTAAGCGAATACCATACTTTTCTGAAGAAGGTTTGGGCTGCAGGTTTACGTTACTTTGGTAACATTATTGTAACTGGTTTTAAAGTTATATACCCGAACCGAACTGCTACAACAAAATACATTAACGCTAGCTAGTGAAGCCTTTGAAAGCATTTATGCAATGTTTATTAGTCCTGGTATGTGCTGTTTTCATGGAGGGAGTGCGTTATCAAACTCCATTCAATAATTTGGCAGTTCAGTGGTACCTCATAAAGTTACTGTTTAAGGTATAAGCAGCATAAAATGTATTTTTGCCCATACAAGTATTGTCTTCAAGTCGGCGTATGTATACATATCTAGCAGCCACAATTTTAATAGAACAAAACAAGAAATACGCCGTGATATAAGATTGTGCAACACTGTAATACGTCTGCTTAAACTGAAATTTGTTGGGCATATGTGCCGCCCAAATTAAGGATGACTCCTGCAGTGTTACATGACGGTCTGTCAGAGAAACTATGGCATTGTGTCAGCATGACTGGTCATGTTTCGAGGCTGGTCAGTTTCATCCTTTGGTTTCGCTTTCTGTAAGCCTGTGTTACCAGTTTTAAGTATGTATATGAAATGGGTTAGTGCATTAGGCTATATACTATCTGTAACTCATTAACTGCTCAAAAGATATACAATCACGTCTGTTACTCTATTTTTGAGTCCTATGGTTGTACTTCGGTCATTTTGATAAGTGCAATATCAATAAAATTCAAACTTGCGCAGTCATACGCCTGAATTTGCGGTTAACATGCACGTATAACCAATGATCAACCAAGGTACAGGTCATTAAAATAAAATGTCTAATAAGTCAGAAATACAAGGCTTGGAAGATCTTAAATAGCCCATAGATAAATCTAACATTCATAGGTTTTAAATACAGTTTCAGATGGCGTTTGAGCTTCTCTCCTAGAAAGAGAAGGGGGTTTACTCCAAAACACAATGGGTCCACAGCAGGTGTATTGATATTGGTACCTTAAAAATCTATTAGCCATTTAGTTTGAAAACACAAACGATTCTTAACTATTCTTAACTGAAAAAATAAATGTGTAAAGGTCTTAAGATGACCTTGTTTACCTCTGGGTTAAGTAGCATTTTGTAAAGGGTTGCCTACATGGATGCCTCACTTTGGTTCAGAAGGGTTCATTATCAGTCTAGGCACACTGAATCACATTGTGTTAGGTCTACCAAATGATCTTTCATTCATTCCAGCTGGCACGAAATGGCTTTACAGAGTCTTAACTTGTTGAAACTTGTGGACGCTGTGATTATTTAGGGCAGATGTAAGCTGTTGTGTGCTCATGCCCCAAGGAGCATGATGACAGATGAGTTTAGACACTTCCCAAATTTATATTGAATCCCAAACATCACATCATGTGATGCTGAGCCCTTTAAGCCAGTTTTTCCCTCTGACTTGATAGTATGTGCTATTTGGGGTCTAGGGGACAGTATCTCCAGCAAAATATACAGTATTTACTACTATCATATGTAGTTGAAGATATGCTGAGTCATTATACACAAGCTATACACAAGAATACTAGGAGTTTGCAACCATTTTAGGCTGACATACTTTCATGACCTAAATTTATAGTATATAGCAGCATTGTAATCAGTATAACACTGATGCAGTTGTATGTTAATTTGTGAATTTATAATCACCAATTGGAGCTTTACTCACCTTTTAATTTTCCACTGCATCACTGCTTGTTATCATTCATGTCTGCAGAATCATGTCAGAGGGCAGAAGGGACGGCGATGTTGGGAGCCAGGGGGACAGTGTGGACGCCTTCAAGTTTTTTTCAAAGAGGTAATTACTGTTCACTGACATTACTGTACATTTCTGGTAAATCTGATGTCATATTAAGTAAAAACTATTGTGCCTAATACCTATTTTAAGTGGGCAAATAGACTTAAAGAGTTAACTCTATTAAAAAACAACAACAATCTTTTCACTGTAACTTTTAACAACTATGGGCTTGCACCATTATTGGGTGGTGCATGGGCTTCCAGATGGCACTTGCTACCCCTCCTATAGAATTAAGAAGTGGGCATAAAAGTACAAGTGGCCTCCATAACACCATGATCAGTTGATTAAATGTTTAAAGATCACGGCTCAAGGCAGTGTTGACCATTTGTGTTGCCACTGTAAATTCTGTGTGATTAACCCAATCAAATATACTTAGTTGCAATTAAATAAAAAGTGACTATTTCATCTTGGTGGGTAACGATCCATACCAGAGTATCCACCTGTTTAACAGTAAATGTGAAAGAATTGACTAAAAACAAATGTGTTTATTTTATTATTTATTTATTTATTGTAGTCTTAATTTAAAATCCCATGACTTCTACACCCTGGAAAACAGTGTATCTTCAGTGGTGATGTCACACTAAAGTAGTAGGTGAGAATTAAGGGAGCAAGAGGCTCAAAATGCTGTGTCATTGTGCCTTAAGCAAATAATCTTTTTGATCATCTTATTGTCGTGCACAGATGTAATTTGGCAGCACTCTGGCATTTGTGTGTCCAGGATAGAGAGGGGAGAAATTTGACTTTTACAACAGTGTGAAAGAGGCCTGGGGTTTTGTGCCTCCTCAACCTGCACAACTAGTCCTGACTCATCCCCACTAGTGTGTTTTACAACTGGAGCTCTATTTTCCATGATCCCTCATTCACACGCTCATATTCAGCGAGACATTCGAAGCATACATTTTGTGTGTGAGCGCGTGGAGTGAGATGGAGCAGAAGTTTGTCAAAAAAGCCCCTCAGGTTCACTTCCTATTGTCTGAAATGTGCTCAGAGTGGGTGTGAGTGAGCATGCAAGTGTAATGGAAGAGAAGTAATAGGTTAAACGAGCTTCTCAGGTTCAAATATTTTGCACAAAGTGTGTTCAAGACTGTGCGTGCGTGTGTCCAGGCAGTCTGCAGCCTCCCAGGCCAGTAGCAAGATCCCTGAGGAGGTCGACTCTCAGTCCCGCAGTAAAGCGTCTCCCCATGACCCCTGCTGCTACAAGATGGACTATCCCAGCATAGGACACTGTCTGATTATCAACAACAAAAACTTCCACCCTGGCACAGGTATAAATCACTCTAACACACTGTAAACACCTGTAAATCTGTCTGAAGTCAACATAGTGAGAATTTCCTGGCCAATAAAAGCTCTATAGTAGCAGGGTAAAGACACTACATGGTATATCCTTTTTGTTGTAATTACTTTTATTGTCTTTGCCCCTCATTCTTGTGTGTCCTATAGTGAACCATTTTACTTATGGGAATCACAAAGGTTCCATCTGTTCTAATCTAGACATTCACACCCTTTTATACATCAGAGCACCTAGTGGGTCTGGAATTTCTTTAACACTCTTGCATTTTGAGAGGCGTATTCCTGATTCACCTGGGACGCGTAATAGCCCTTTATCACAGCAGCCATTTTGACATAAACTAGCAGGTAAACACAGGTGTTACTAATGACATTAATGAAGGTTCTGTTCCATTTAAGTGTCGCAGAGTCTTTCCAGTAAGCCAGCATGAAGAGCAGGACCCTGGCTCTGTTAGACCTAAATGGAAGTGAATCTCAATCTTTAAGACTAAAGACCAAGCTCTGTAGTGAACACCTTCTCACCTGATGGACTGTGTAATCCGAACAAACAAACAAACAAAACAATCTCTTCATCTATGCACTCTGTACATCGTCTCGTAGCACTGCTTTGTAGCACTGCCTCACAGCAGCCATATCCTGCTGGACCAGAGCTTAGCTTTGTAGCACTTAATCACGTCATTGTCTCCGACCAGTATCTTGCTTGTGTTGTATTAAAATCTCATGTGTATGTCACTTTGGATAAAAGCGTCTGCTCAATGCTAAATTGTAATTGAAATGGTAACTGAACCTTCATTAGTGTCATTAGTAACACCTGTGTTTACCTGCCATTTCATGTCACAATGACAAACATCATTCAGGGGGAGGGAAGAGATGTAAATCAGGTCAAAATGAATGAGAGATGTCTTCGGTTTTCAGATGCTCACACTATGCTGCCCATAGTGTGAGCATAATTCTATGACTTTAAATAAATTCCATAACAGCCGATGTTATATACATGTTGTGCATTGTTATGAGGAAACACAAATACATCCCATTCATATATTGAACACAAGACCGTTTTGAACCATATTAACTAAGTCATTTACAAACTATATGTTTATGTTATCAAATTGCACCCAGAGGACATTAAAATTGTTAAACAAGCCAAAATATTGCTGAGGTCAGACTTATTTGAAATATGTTGCTCAAACAAATAAGCATCCTTTGCTTTTATTGGTAGAAGAAAAAATTAGATCCGACCCAATTAATTTTCAACGCTTAGGTCTGCTTATTTTTTTTGCTAGAAGTGAAGACAGAAATAACCAGTAAGTGAACAGTCTTCCTTCCTTCCCGTCTCTGACAATGGCTGCTGTGAAAGGTGTCCTCAAAATCTACTCAGTGGTGTTTGAGACATCAGACAAACTAACAAGCAAACATTCCCCTAGCATATATAAAATGTGCCAAAGCACAAAAAAATAAGCATCTTGAGCTCAAAAAGTTGAAGACATCCTGAACTGTAGCATTACCAATGTCAGTGGGTTTATCCTCAAGCCCACTTTATGTTTTACTTTTTTCCTACAGCTACAATCTTGCACAAAATCACTTCATTGCCTTTTTAGCCTGCTATTCTAATGTATTATTTCAGACTTATGTACTTTGTAGGGTCTTGGGAAGAATTTGGTAACACATCATACTAGTTTTAGATGCTGATTTCTCCAGAAAGTTCACCTAATCTTTTCAAACAGTGATACAGACTTACCCATTGACTACAGTTGCTACTGCTATGAAGATGTTCTCTGGGCTGTTGTCTAGATGCTGACATATAAAGGCTGCTGTGTTTCTGTCTGTGTTTGTGTTTCTCTCCAGGAATGAAGTATCGGAATGGGACAGATCTTGATGCCGGTTTTGCCATGAAAACCTTCTCTGGTCTGGGCTACAAGGTCAAAGTGGCAAATGACCAGACTGTGGCGCAGATGCAACAACTGTTGTTAAGCTGTAATTGAATTTAGAATTATTTTTCACTCAGGGTGACCGCTGTCTTAAAGGGATATTTCACTCTGGTATAAAATGCACAGTTTTCAGCAGCATGACCCTGATGTCAGTGTACCTAAAAGTGCACTGGCTACATCAGCACCCCCAGCTGTCTTAGGGTTCCCATGAATCCTTATGACATTGCATTGTAAAATCTCACAAAATAATTGGTGGCTAACAGATTTTTGATAATTTACAGAATGCCTCACAAAACATCACACAGACCAGGATAGAGGAACCACCAACACTCACATTGTTTGTGGCTGGGATGCTCAGAGCAGCAGATCCACTGTCGCTAACAAGCTACCACTAACGTTAGCCTAACCACTACTTTAAACTACAGAATGCTAGAAATTCTAGGGAGTAGGACGATCTGCATATTTAATGAAAATTGGCTCCATAACCCAGATTTCATGTCATGGCTGAAACCATTTCAAGCCAGTGAACATGAGCCTCTTTTTTCAATTTTTGCTATTGTAAAATTGGTCTTAAATTTCATTCTGAGTGGCATTAAAAAGTCTTCAATCTAACTTGCCTCAACTGCATGTCTGCTGTTGGCATTGGTGCTCTTGCAGGTTGCCAAAACCTAATTCAGTGCCATTCATTTTGATATCTGATCTATAGTTATGTTTTTATTGCGTTTAAATGCAAAAAAATACGGTTAAAAAAAGTTCATGTATCCTTGTGCCACCACATTGGCAGTCCAGAGCACCAATGGTTTGAATCCAATTACACCTTGATGTCATTACCCATGGTGCCTGAGAAAAATAGTTCTCTGATAGCCACAGCTAACTTAAAAACAGCAGCAGATTTGCTGAGGTAGAAAAAAAAATATTTAATTGATTTGCTAACCGCTATAGTTAGTCTGTTATTTTAGGCAACTTGGATATTCTTAGCCTTGTTGTATTTTATATCAATTTGTAATGTTCAGTGAATCAAAGAAGGGCATTTTCTGATATTGTAATCTATGTTTGGTATACCCACTTTCCCTCAATCTGTCTTGTCCAATTCTGCCTCAGGTGCTGAAGTTTCGCCCATGTGCGGGTGAAGAGAGTAGTAGAGCAGCATTTTTTCTGTCTTGGTCTTAAAAAAGTGAGAGTGGAGCGAGAACTATACCATGGCACCGTGGCTAGTTGTTGAATTCTTAAAAAAGAGAAGAGGGTGTTGCATTTCACACGCTGCAGATGTCAAGATGTGCATAGATGCAAGCAGTGGCTGCATTGCATTCTGGTCTGTTGAGGCTCCTTTATCTTGCATCAGTCTTACACAATTCTACAGGGTGGTGAATGAAGAAAGAACCCGTTGCTCTAAGGCAATAAAGCCTCACATTTACAGTTTGATATCAGACTTCATTGTAGCTTAGCTGCGCTGAAAATGTCTCAACATGATGGTCACATCATCTTTTTTTGGCCAGTTATTCACGGGTATATGAAAATACATCACCAAACAAGAAAATGGACCCAGAAATGCAAGGGACATCACCAGTAGCTGCTTTTAAGTGTTTGAGTGGTTTAGGGCGGAGCTTTTCTTTTTAACCATTGTTTACACTGACAAACAGAAGCGGACATCTGGCTGTCATTTCCCCCACTTGGAACAAGCTGAAGTGTTTTCTGCAGTTGCAGATGTGGTAGTTTCATTATGACAGGGTTTTCCATCAGAGCGTAGAAACCGTTGAAAGGCGTTCTGCTTACTAGCCTGCACAAAGATGCTCCTCCCAGTTTGAAAGCCTTCAGTCTGCTGGCTGCCTAAAGTTCTTTGTCCAGTGGGCAATTTTTTCAATTTATCTTTTGGAATTTTTTCATCAGCACTGATATAGCCAGTAACACTAAACAGATAAATTGTGGAATGCTGCTTGTTGTGAGGGCTAGACTATTACATTGACTTTGCAAAATACATTTAAGGCCAATGTTGCCCCTTTAAAAGAACTTATTGACCAGTCAGTGATGCCCACCTCTGCTATGATAGAGATGGACAACATTATTCTTATAATTATTGTCACTGTTATTATAAAATTAGTGAAACCAGAGTACAGGGGTATCAGCCTATAGAAACCTGCAATGAAACCAGCCCTACCCTACCTTGTGGAGCTGTTAACCCGCCTAAAACCCACCTAACCTGCATAGTTCTCTTGCTCAAAGTCATCATGTTTTGACTTGTAAAGAGACTTGGGTCAGCAGTCGAACTCCGTATGACTCTTTCTTTTCCATTCTTGTCCGTCTCCAGTATCCAGGGAAGACCACAGTGGCTGTGCGTCACTCGTGTGTGTGCTGTTGAGTCACGGAGAAGAGGGGACGATATATGGGACAGACAAGGACATAGAGCTGACAAAACTGACGGGGTACTTTAAAGGAGACCGCTGTAGGAGTCTGGTGGGGAAACCCAAACTCTTCTTCATACAGGTTAGTTCAACATTCGTACATAATGCTGCAACAGGGACGTCCCGCCTCCACTAGCTCACCCCATTTACTTTAATAGACCTTTTTTTTCACACATTTTGACATGAATAGCAGGTAAACACAGGCGTTACTAATGACATTTATGAAGTTTCTGTGAATGTACTTCAGTATAGTCGTGTTCTTAGTGATTGGTAAGAACAACAAACACATTTTTAAGCTTATAAACAGCTTCTGATTGTGCAGGAATTTGTACAGTTGCATACTTAGTCAAACCTGCACAGAAGCCCTTCAGCTTTTGCATCATGTCTCTATCTCAAGCACTGTCATCCATCCATGTATCGCTTGCTCTGCCCTGAAACCAGCCAAACAAACAACTCTCTTTTGTTCGTCCATATTGTCCCCACCTGAATGACTTGAACGCTCTGAGGTGGGAAATAGGGAATTTCAGTTAGGAGCTTTTTGTCTTAAATGCAAGATAAGAGAGAGATAGTTATGTTGTAGGAGTGTGCAGCGTACATAGTGTGACATCAGATCTTTCCTGGGTAATGAAGCCATTCACACTTTGAAAATTCAAACTGTTATCCATGCTGCCATTTGCTAAAAGCCACTGAGATTAAAAAAAAACAAAAAGTCAACATTAAACTATTATCATTGTCACTATGAAGCTGAGATTGAGAGTTGATGTTTGCAGGGACAAGAAATAAATCAAATGTAAGTTACAGTAATGATATATTTGGATCTAACAGTAAACTGGAGAATTTTTCAATCATTTCTAATTATAATCTAGAGGCAGCATCACAAGCATAGCTTTGAATACAAATGAGATGTTTTGCTGATGGTGTGTAAATGTGCTATCTGTAGTAATAAATTCTGTCAATCAGCAATAAGGCCAATATTGCGTAAGCCTCTGACCTCAAGGAGGAAGATAAAGCTTTTGAATCATACTCATAAATTTCTGAGAAAATGGTCTGATCAGAGTTTTGTTTAATTCTTATTGTGGTGATTGCTGACTGAAGACTCAACTGTGATATAAAATACTGAATTGCAGCTTTGCAGAAGTTTTATGTGTAAGTGTACTTTTATTACTTTGTATCAGTTGTGAATCAGGATTGTGATGAATTGATATCAAAGTCCAAGTGCTAGTAATATGGCAGCTCATGTCTATGAGGCTTCACAAGTGAACACTAGCTCTACATTGCTCATGGCAACACGAGCCTTGTGGCTGGAGTAAATGTCTGTTATCGCTCCTGCTATGAACCACAGAGCCTCAGCACTGGCACTATCACAGTGTTCTGCACATTAACCCGTCATGTCCTGCACCTCCCTCCCAGGCTTGCCGTGGCACAGATTTGGATGATGGCACCACCCTCGAGGCAGACAGTATAGCTGAAGAACCACCTGCCAGGATTCCTGTGGAGGCGGACTTCCTCTATGCATATTCCACTGCCCCAGGTAACCAGCAGCAGCAGTTGTGGACAGGACTTTACCACCTGTGAACAGTCAGTTTCTGCTTTTCTGATGACTGATGACTCTGTTGATTTAAGAGAGTACTTGCACTGTGGTATCAGCTGTAACAGACCTGATTGATGTTTGTTGTTTAAAGCCACTAAAACAGATGATTTGATGAATGGAATAGTCAGTACCAGAATTTTGATTTCAGTACGAAGTTTAATATCTAAGCATTTATAGCAATGCCTGGGTAATTAAATAGTTCCAAATTTGGCTTCTTTGGGACCCAGTTCAAGATGTTTTGGACTGTTTTACACTGTTGCAGCTGTTTGTCTCTCACTCCAGCAGGAGGCCCTCAAGAGCCAAACCGCTGCTGTGTCACCTCCTTCTACTAAACCGATCTGCATGTTTACACCCTCTAGAGGTGGTGCTGACATTGAGTGTCAGCCTGCAGAACACATTGAGTGAAAGTACTGAACTTATAAAATGCAGCATTCAGTCTTTCAGAACAGCATTGGAATTGTACTGAAATTTCAGTCATGACATCAGTCACTCCAAAGATCTTGACCATTTTAATGGCAAAAAAAAAAATTTATTATTTGCCCTTTTTGTTCCTGTCAGTGTGGAAAACTCCGCACAGGGTTTATTATGGGTCCTTGAAAAGTTTTGAAATTGTGTCTGTGAAAATGTGGGAACCCTGTCTCCACTGAAACCCAGGATGATGATGATGATGATGATGATGATGATGATGATGATGATGATGCATATTTGCGTTGAATCCAATGAAATTCCCCTTGACAACCAGTGTCGGTCACTTTAACATCTATATAATCAAACTACATCATATCGGAGGTGGAAGACTGACTAATTGCTGTCTGATTTTCAGTTAAAGACCAGTATATTGATAAGCAGATACATAGCAGATACATCTGTCAAAACTATGTATTTGGTACAGGGTTCGTACAGTCTTGAAAGTTTGGAAATTGCTTTTAAGCGTTGCATTTTCAAAGTTAGGAATATGCTTGAATTCAAATATACTCCTTGAAAAAAGCTTGATTTTCAACATAATCTGGTGTTTCATCTACACAATCAGTCATGTAAAAAAATCCTTTAATTTGAAATGATCCCGTACTCTAGAAATTAGCAAGCATTAAATAATTCTGATCAAAACTACAATCAAAGTTAATATGAATAGCTGGTAAAAAAAAAAAAAAAATAAAGTGACAATATACAGTGATTGCTGTGGGTATAAAGGAAATCTGTAAACTTTATTTTTTGCAGTTGCATTTAAAGTAACAATTTAGATTATAAAGGCTTTGAGAGTCTGGAAATATAGTTTTAAGGCTTGAATTTCACTGTCTCTTGGTACCTGGAAGCAGTCTATATGAATGACTTCAGTGCACCTCCTCTAAGAGTTGATTTCTCCTGCAGGATACTACTCATGGAGGAACACAACCAATGGCTCTTGGTTCATGCAGGCGCTGTGCGAGATGCTGCAGCGTTACGGTAAGGAGCTGGAGGTGATGCAGATCATGACCCGGGTCAACCACAAGGTGGCGCTGGAGTTTGAATCTTCATCTGACCTGCCTGGATTCAGCCTCAAGAAACAGGTCCCCTGTATCGTCTCAATGTTGACCAAGGACCTCTACTTTGCTCGCTAGACTGGTTTCTAGTCATTAGAATTCAGTTCTCTTATTATTTTTACCCTGGTGTCTACACTGATTCTTTTTAAATGCTTACCTACACTGAAAAATAACTACTTCCCTTGGTAAATTGGGTATTTCCAGTGGTGGAAAGAGCGCTGCAATGTCCTACTGAAGTGACATACTGCTGTTTTGCTGATATTTAAGCAGAAGTAGAATAAATCTACTAAAGTAAAAGGGATAAAAGTAGTTGCTTTAGAACATTTTTGGAAAACTGAGATATGATCTTTCTCAAACAGTTTTAAAAGGACGAAGAGTACAGATTTCTAACTTGACTTTTTTTTTATTGGGAAATTAGGAAATAAGGTGCAGCAACAAAGTAAAGCCAGATTACCCTTTGCTGACTGACCGTTTACTGTGAATGGCTCCACAGCTGGCCAGTTTACAGTTATCCAGTTTCTGGTGCTTATGTAGAGCGCATAAAATTTCTCCTCTGTAATGGGCATGATTTAAAATGTAGCTAAAATGTACTTCAGTAAAAGCAAAATCTTTAAATACACCCAAGTACAAGTACACAAAAACGCTACTTGGTTATAGTAATGTGAGTAAATGCAATTAGTTTGTTCCAAGTGTGGCTACTGCTGATTCAAATATGCCTCTGCTGGTTCTGCTGATTTCAAATCTATTTTAACTTCAAAGACCAGCTCCCACGTACTGCCCCTTTGTTGAAGAATGACATCACTACCTTTCCTCAGACTGGTTTCCTCTGATTATATAAGATTCTATTCTGGTTTCTGGTGTGTCGTGCAGCCCTCGTAAACATCATAAAAGTACAAGGAGCGCCTGAATGCATCATCGTCGAACATATAAAAAGGAACAACTCAATGGGATTTCTGCTTAGCTAGTCTGAACTGTTTTTCATGTGGTTATCCGAGCTTAAGGTGGAGCGTTTCATTCAGGAAATCCACCTATCAATTTCAGGTTCTTTCATGTTCAGTCATGTTTCTCAGAAACTGCAAATGTCATTCCATTGTGGGAAGATTCCAAGGAATGTTATCTTTTGTTGTTGTTTTTATATAAATCTTCTGTTTTTTAGTGGGGAATAGGTAAAAACACTTTTTGACAGCAGTGGTATTTACTGGTGACTTTTTGTCGCCAGTAAATACGGCAAAGGCTTGGAACTTTCTCTGCATGTAAAGCATGTAAAACCTGTCTTGTCTGCCTTTTTTTTTTTTTTTACCACAATTTCAATTCAATAAATGGTGAAATGCAAGCACAAACATATCCGTTTAGTCTTTTTGACCTCTTCTCATTCCTCAAATTCCTTTTGTACATATGAATTATTTTACCTACTAAACTTTTATAAACCTGAGATAAATTTTAGTATGCATTTTTTTGCCATTATTGTAAGTAGTATATCTCTAAAGATATCTAGGAAATTAAAATGTTTCCTTTTTATTAATTTATTTTTATCATATTTAATTTAATGGTCATGCATGGGCAGTTTGCCACTACTAGTGTTAAGACATGCCAGAAATTAATTAACTTGGAATCTTAAGGTTTTAGCACAGTTATGAGACACTGGGCATCAAATATTAGTTAACTTTAACATTTCAGTGCTGGACCTATTTATGCTCTTGGGCTCTAAACTGTGAGGAACATTTTATATGCAGTGGCTCCATTACAAATTAAGGTGTTCCACATGCAGCCACGAGAGGGAGTTCTCCAGCCTGATAACCTTTTATCAGGTTTAAAAACATGAGTGCAGCTCTGTGGCTCTGGAATGAATCAGCAGTCCCTCTCGGGTACACATTTACACAGGAACAACAACTGAATTTAACCCTTTATGGCACAGATCTGAATATTTGTGCACTTGCAGTAAGGCACTTTGGAGAAAAACATGCGTGTGCACAACAGAATGTCTTGACTTTCTGACCTGTTCTTTTGTCTGACTCATCTGTCTGTCTGAATTTGTTGTGCACGTCAGCCTGTCTGTCTAGCCAATGGAGAAAGGGAGAAATAACACAATTATCGGAGCATACACACACACATACACACCCTCAGCTGCCATGTATGTGTGAGATAAGGCTGCTTGTATAGTCTCAGTTAAGAGGAAAGTTAGATAACTCTATAACGCTTCATAACTGCCTGCTGATAATGTCTGTCTTTGAGCCTCTATAATCCTGGATGTGATGGGGAAAATGCTTCTTAAAGTTATAATCTGTTTTGTTTTGAAAAAAATATATTTTCTTGTGTAAATGAGATAAACAAAAGTGAGTCATATAGGACCAAAATGACCAGAAATTATAGGGATTTCATATTCAAAACTTCATCCGTAGATGCACTTAGTGTGCACCATATAACAGGATCAGTAAAAACTATAATTTTCAATTATAGTTTTGTTTGTTTCTTTATTGACACGAGCACATTTTTAAAACCCTTTTCGACTGTAAAAAATGTGGTCCCAAAACTACTTTCAGAAGCTGGAACAGCCATGAGAGGAGCAGAAAAGTGATATGAAACTCTGCAGCTACAGTAAATGGCAGGCTGTACTGCCTGCTGATTATACAAGAATAGTTTTTTTTTTCTCTTAACTGCATAAAAATAAAAATTTCAACCTATAAGGAAACACTGCAGTTTTGACAAGACTAGGGAAATAAAGGAAAAACCTTGGCACATTAAGCTCAGTGTTTGTATACAATATAAACTAAGCTTGCTTCACTTTTGACCCAAAGAGCTCCACATGGCAGTTCTGAGTAGGCAAATGAAGTGAAAGGTTGCAGTCTTTCCCAAGAACTGCAGGTGGGTTGAAACGCACAGACACACACATACACATACACACTCATTTGGCCTGCAGTTTCTAGTTTCATTTCCAGCATAAGCCTGGCAGAAAGGGTAATGGGTGGAGGGCGAGGGGGGGAGGTTGAGGAAGTGAAAATGAAATCGGGACCAAAGATCGTCTATGTTTCGAAAGATCAATTATAACCTTGACCTTCGAGATTTGTTGGACTATGCAGCCGTCTGTTGCATGTTTGAACCATGTAAAAGTATAAAAATTATAAGATTTTGCTTAATGTAGTAATTTCTCACCATATCTGTAAACAAAATAGAGGATGCAAAAAAATGTCACTGAAATCAACGTTGGAGATGAGTCTGTCTGTGCATAGCTAGTGAAAAGTCTTCTCTTAAGCAATAGTAGGTCTACACACTCTCAAAACAATGTGGCATACATAGCTGCCAAAAAATACATTAGCTTACTGAGACACATTAGATATTTGCCAGAGACATACATTAGCAATAGCAATAGGTGGGAAACAGTACATGTGGACTGTAACTGTAAGTGATTATGAAGGTTTCAACCTCAAATAATGTGATTAATGAAGGTATTAGCCAGGCTGGTCAAACTAACCAAAAATATGTTGTCATAGGTGTCTGTGGCTTCTTCTAGCAGGCTATGCTGAACTCCACTGTGAAGCAGAATTTGTAGTTCATTTTCAGGCTAATGTCATACATGGTCAGTCTTTCACCTTTGACTTTATTCACGTTTTTCTTACATTTCAAAGCGCTAATGCGTTCATTTTAGCATGTCTTGCCTTGTATATTCTTACAGTGGAACAACACAGAGCAAGCTATTTAGAAATCTCTGATACAAATGAACGGCCAAAATAACCTACTTAACTTTGGTGACATTGCGATTAAAACATGACATTCTAGCTTAAAGAGGGGGCATTCTAGAGAATGGCATTTTCATTGTAATTGACATTTTTGCACTCTGAGATGTACAAGAGAAACTGTAAAAACTCAAAGGTGCAGCCATTACTGTTTGGCAAAGCCATTCATTTATACCAGCCATTTTAAATGTTTTGCTCAAGCATCTACGTTGAGAGCCAACGTCTGGTGTAATTTTGTAGCAGTAAATTAGCATTTCCACCTCTCAATGTGTGGTCCAAATTTCCTATGGAGAATACAGCTCAATAGCCATTTTATCACGTACTCTTTTCAAGTATTGATTTGCTCCCAGAATAGCCTGAATTCTTTGTGGATTCAAGAATGTGCTGGAAATATTCCTTAGAGATTGTGGTCCATGTTGATATGACAGCATCACACAATTGGTGCATTAGAAGATGGGTAGACTGTGACTATGGATTCATGTCCATGCCAAATTCTGAATCTACCCTACACGTCACAGCAGAAATTGAGATCCATCAGATCAGACATTTTTCCAGTCTTCCGCTGTCCAGTTTTGGAGAGCCTGGGCCCACTGCAGCCTCAGTTTCCTGTTCTTAGTGGACAGGAGTGGAACCCAGCGTGGTCCTCTGCTGCTGTAGCCCATCCACTTCAAGGTTCAACCTGTTTCATGTGCTCTTTTGAATACCAGTCTTGCTAACATGTACTATCACCTTTCTGTGAGCTTCAACCAGTCTGGGAATTCTTCTCTGGAAATTGGCATTATATTTATTGGAAGTGTTCTGAGGGCAGCATTGCATGGTTTAGGGTTAAGGTTAGGGTTAGGGTAGTGTTAGGGAATGTGCCATAAGAACACATTCTAAGAACTATAGTACCAACCTGTTTCTTCTCTGACCTCTCTCAACAAGATGTTTTTGCAGCCACAGAACTTTTTTTTTTTTTTTTTTTTTTTTTTTTTTTTGTATTTTTGCATCATTCTCTTAATCTCTAGAAACTATCTAGAAATGGTGCATGTAAATCCCAGGAGATCAGCATTTTCTGAGATACTCAGACCACTCCGCCTGGTTAACAATAAGTCCACGGTCAATGTCACTTCAGTCATTTCTTCCCCATTCTGATGCTTGATCTTGACCATGTCTGAATGCTCTTATGCATTGAGTTTCCGCCACATGATTGGCTGATTATATATTTTCATTAGGTGCGCCTGATAAAGTGGCCACTGTGTGTATATGCGGGGGAAAAATAGTTTGTGCTAGACAGAGCCTTACTAGCTAAGCCACATAACCTTTTGTTCCATGAACTGCGTATCTGCACCGCTTTGATCTTGATGTTTACAACAGATCCAACAGACTACAATGCTGCCAGCACAGAGAAGACAACGGTTAGACTGCTCTACACTGTAGAATACAGGTAAAACTGTATATTTATGTGCTTGCAAAACTATCTTTACTGCTCGACTATGTGCCTGACATGTCTCAGTGAGTTAAAATGTTTGTCTGTGGCATTAATATCCTTCAGAACAAATTTTATGACTCCATGTTGTTTACAGTTTGACAGTTTCCATAAATATGGAAAGAAAATGACAACACACGCCAGAATGGTAGCTATAGGCAGCTCCCCATTCGAAAAGATAGATGTCTGGTCTTGTTGATCGTGATCCTACTGCGTTTCAAAGATGGCGCCAGAGTGCGCAGGCTTCAGATTTTTGTGTTGCTGAGAAATAAGAGCGGAGTGACACCTCTTTGTTTCTTTTTCCTCTCTGTTGCCTCTGGTCGGTGTGTGTCTCTTTTTTTTTTGACAGAACAGAACGGAGGCGCGCGCACGCTGCCGAGAGACTTCCGCGACGCCGCCGAGGGCTCGAGAGTGAAAAGAGAGCACGAGAGCAGGAGGGGGATTTCCAGCTCGAGCCCCCACTTCCCGAAGCCAGCAGTTGTTTTGCTTTCGGTCTGAACACAGAAACAGAAATAAAGGACGGGTACACTTTTCCTTTTCAGACAGTTAAGCTACAAATAACTAAATCAGTACAACTCTAACTATACTCCCTATTCGGACGCAGGAGGATACTGAATCTACAGGCCAACTAAACCGAACAGGTAACGTTTATTTCCGCATATTAAGGTTGCTCACTTACGTTGACACCAGAGAGAGACTTCCTATGGGACGACATGACGGATCGCTAGCTCACTGTATAAGTGAAAGTAATTCTGTAGGTTTTCTCTGGGTTTGTTGCCAACAACGGCATTTATTTTCACTTTTGACTTGATTGTTTTTGGCCCAGCGGGCTTGCAGATAGGAGACATGCAGACAGCGGTTGACTTTTGCCAAGGCCAAATCAAACTTTTATTAACACTGAAGTCAACCCGCCACTGCTGAAAGCCGATGTGTTAAAGTCAGTATGGCTGGGAGCGTTGCATTTGACAACATAGAGTCATGCCGTAAAATCTAGATGAACAGCTGTTAGTTTGGCTGATATTTTCAACAGAATTGTGACTAACATTTTTGTGATATGTGCAGAAGTGAGCTGGCGCCTGTATTTGTAATGTACATAGGCCTTCGTTCATGTGTTGTACATTGAGGAATTGTTTGTTGAATGTTATTTTAAGTGCATTGCAGGTAATTTACCTTGGTTTGCCATTAAAGAAAAAGGTGTTTGTAATACTGTGACTGACAGCCTGACAGTTAAAATGTGAATTGTGGGTGACTGAAGTAGTTTTTTGTTTGTTTTTGTCTTTTTTACTAGTACCTGTAACCTAGAACCTGTAACCTGCAAATAATTACACGATTAGATCATATGAGTTGATTTCACAGGGTTTGGCAATAATATTTATAGTCAACATATGTCATAACTATTGGCAATACATTTTGATTTCTGTTCTTCAACCTTTTCAGCCTGGGATCCAAGTTTAGGAAATGTTGTCCCTCACTTGTGATGGGATCTAAGCCAAATTAATATAACAACCAACAGTGTGGATCCATCTAAAGCTAGTCTGGGCCTTGTTTTATAGGTGACTCAACCACATGGCTTTTGGTTTTACACCATACCTTCTGAATTCAGTCTCCAAGCTTCATATCTTTGCAGTATCGCTGTGTGAGTAATTACTCCTTCCCCTGACAAAACCATACATACCTTCATGCTATTTCATGTCAGAGGGATTGCTAATGCAGTGTTTGCAGTTTTTAAGAAATAATGGCACGTGTATGTGACCATCAGACATTCATTCTGTGGCTGATGTCAGGGGATAATATGTTGCACTTATTGTTGTGCCATGTTACCCTACTTGACCTGTGAGGGACCTTATTATGATAGTGTTGGCTTGTTGTGCCATGTATGGGGAGTGTCAGGCTCTCTGACCAGTCTGGGCCACCGGACTTTGATCACATTAGACTGTAAGGATCCTACACTGCTTTTAGCTTTTAAATACAGTGGGTACAGTGGGGTGAGTGTGTAAGGTGTGTGTGTGTGTGTGTGTGTGTGTGTGTGTGTGTGTTCGTGTTCATGCTCTCTTAGAAAAAGCACTGTCTTGTTGTTGGTGTCATTATTACTATGTGACAACTATGTGACATAATTAGGGGTCACATTCTCATCCAAACCTCTGGAACCAGATTAATGTAATTAGTATTTAATTTGGAAGGTCAGTTAGTGTCTTTATGCAGGAGTGGGCAGTATGCCTGAAATAACAGTGAAATGTCCATTTTACCTTTGACTGCAGAACCATATTTGGTTGTATTTGATATGTACAGCAGAAACAACAAGTGTTGAGGCCAGGACAGGAGTTTTAGCCTACATGTGCACCCACTGACATAGTGGCAAAGTGGCAGGTTAAGTTTGCTGATGTTTGTTGTTGGCTATATATTCTACACTGACAGTATATATAGGTATCACAGCAGTCTACATATATATCTTTTATATGGAATTGTGTGTTTATGTGTATGCTGCAGGCCAAAATGCCGGTGGAGAGGATGCGGATGAGGCCATGGCTGGAGGAACAGATAAACTCCTGTCAGATACCAGGACTCAAATGGGTCAACAGAGTGAGTACATACATACATATTTAGGTTTAGGGGATGATAAAGGAGGGGGCGAGATGTCCCCTGTTAGCTGAATTATGGAACAATTATGGAATTATTAACTGTAACTCTTATTAACTGGAAATGTGAGTGGAACCATTCTCACCTGTCCTATATATGTGAATCTTTTTTAGGAGAAGAGAATCTTCCAGATCCCGTGGATGCATGCTGCTCGCCACGGCTGGGACCTGGAGAAAGATGCTCCACTGTTCATGAGATGGGCCATACATACTGGTAAAAGACCCAGCTCTAGCTCAGTGGTTTTCAGCCATGTGCCATGCTGGTTGTCATTCCTGTTAAACTCTGCAGCAGCTGATTTCACTGATAAGTTCCCTCCTCTGTGGTTTTGCAAGCTGTGCAAATCAGTGAAATCAGCTGCTGTCGAGTTTAGTGGTAATGAAAACCTGCAGACTCTTGGGCTTCCATACCTTCAATATTGATTATTCATGAATTGGGTTGTATTAGTAATACATGGTACATATTAATTTAACACTTTAGTTATTAACCAACTGGATAATGATATTGAGATGGACCATACACACTGGTAATACTTACAAATACCAACTAACTTGCCAACAAATCAGTTAATCCAACTGGAAAATGATGCTGATGTACCGTACATACCGGTAATACAAAGTTACCACTAAACTACTCGGAACATGGTTCCTGTGAATCCTTCAAATGTCATAAAATGTCTCAAAATTTCTGATAAGATGTCCTAAAGTCTGAGATGATGCCTGAAGAGCAATTGAACCAATTGAATTCATACATAAATCTAATATTTAACTAAATTTCTTCCATTTTTGTGGATTTGCATTTCATAAATTTATTATGTTTTCTATGTACACTCTGCTTTGGCACTGACCAAAGAGGATGCAAACAACACGTGGGCTAGAAAAAAAGGGCAGAAAATGGGGAACAATAAATGGCTGAAGGATGACAAATAGCGGGACTGGTTGGCATCAGCAACTTACTGCTTCAAGCCAAGACTCTACATACTGTACATGGAGAGATATTTAAACTAAGCACAATGGGGATTAAGGCTCTCAGTTTACACCTGTAAGGCTCAAAATACCAGCGTCATGTTAGCACCCAAAGGACTACAGAGGTAGCTGAATCCTACATCAGAATGCCAACTCCAGCCAGTTGGTCCGCTGCCTCCTCTAGACCTCATTATTAGACCATCATACTAAAGTTACAGCAGTAGTCACAACTCAAGGAAGTTCAGCATTCACTTTTTCACCTACAGCAGCTCCGAGGGCTGAAGTACTGTGGGTTCTGTACACAATTAGTCACCACTAGTCATATAAATTCAGTGACGGGAATCTCACTGTTTTTAAAGAGACAGCTCCTGGAAACATGAAAAGCTCAGATGTTGTTTAGTGTTAGTCATCATCATCATCAAGTTGGGCAACCCCTTTATTCATTTTCAACTGAGTACACTGCATTAAAAACTAAAGAATGCTTTTTAACAGAGACTTGATGACAATCATCCAAGTTTAATTTCAACTCAGTCAATGGTAATGCATGTCATATTTGAGTAATAGATAGTAACTGAGTAATACATCGTACATACTAAGTTAATAAATAAATCAGTGAAGTAAGTAAATAGCTACCTGTGAAATGATGTTGCATCACTCATGAGATAGTTAACCTCTGCATTATTCTTCCCTTTGACTCTCTTGCTTTCTATATGTGTGTGTTTATTAGGTAAGTACCAGCCAGGTGTGGATCGCCCAGACCCAAAGACTTGGAAGGCTAATTTCCGCTGTGCCATGAACAGCTTGCCAGACATCGAAGAGGTGAAAGATAGGAGCATCAAAAAGGGAACCAATGCTTTCAGAGTCTACAAGATGCTCTCTTCCTCAGAGAGAAGCACCAAGAAAGGTCAGTGCTGCTACAGATGCTGTGCTTGATATGGTGCAGGCACTCTAAATGCTCTACAGTTATAGGAGCTTTTTACAAAATTCCCAATTTTTCACTTGAAGAGCATTTCTCTACAACTGCATCTTTACTGCAGTGACTGAGACGCTGGGTTGCCAGATATATTGATGCTTTTCAGATTGGTCTCTGAAAGATGTCTGTCTGTCTGTCCAGGGAAGAAGAAGACTGACAAGGAAGGGAGGACCAAAGGACACAAAGGAGGAGATAAGGAAGTGAGCCATCATAGTTTTCCTCCTTCATATGGTTCCAATTCCCCAAGCAATCCATTAGCTCAGTCAGTTACTGACTACCTACCTGTTATATGAATCAGAAATTTTAAATTCCCAACAGTCATCCATATTGACTAGTCTATAATATGGGCATATTGACAGGAAATATGCAGCAAGACTTTGAAACCCGGAACAAATGCAAATGAGGTGTTGTTGGAATGAACCAGCATGTCAAATATTTTGAGGTTTATTGGTATCTCAGTGTATTTTTGGTCAGGTGAATGAGTGTGTTTACATGCCTGACATGCTTTATCTGTTTTTATCCTGATTAAAGTGGTATAAGGAATAAGCTGTTTATATTTTGTTACATCCCTGTATGCCCGGATATCTGAGCAAAATCAACAGTTCAAAATGTATTCATGCCCCTGTTTTTAGGCATCAGCACCCATCTCTTTTGCTGGGATGTACTGTTGGTTTGCTTCTTATCAATCTTTCTCTTTCTCCACTCTCTGCAACCTCCAGGTAGCCCCCTCCTCTCCAGATTGGAGTCTTTCTGAACCTCAGCCTCTTAATTTAGGCAAACAGGACATGATCACACCGGAAATGATCAAAAAGGAAGACGGTGGGGAGAATGTAGTGACGGACAGCACCACAGGTACCATACCAGTGTCTTTTTTGTGATGTTTTTTTAACAGCAGCAGTAATAAGCAAAGTCACCTTCCTCAGTATACTGAAAGTGTCAAGAGGTCACACTCTTAGGTTTGATTGCACAGATTGGGAAATACAACACAGGAAGCAGTTGTGTTATGCTGTTGTGCTTTCTAATGCTGTGTGACATGAGTGACATTTTACCCTCAATATCAAGCCAACCTTAGCCATTAGATGTTTAATTTCATGGTCATTTTCAAATATTGTGTAAGAGTGGACCCTCTCTTTGCTTTTTTGGGCATGTGTTTAAGAGAGTCTACATTCAAGTTTCCAGGGTCTATTTGTCTCATATGTTTCTGGATAAACAACAACACTCATAGATAGAATAGAAGCATAGAAGGGATTTAGTGCTGAGATGTTGCTAGCTGGTGGTTGAGATACAGTTGTGTTCTAACAAAGGTGCTGGGTGTTAACAGTACTGTTGGTTTGTGGTTTTAAAAAAACATTTTTAGCATGATGTAACTTTAACTGAAGACCATATCTGTAAGTGTTTCCATTAACAGTGCATTAACAAACATTAGCAGTTGAGAGTAGGAAGGGGTCTGGAATTTGTTGTCCCACTGTGCAGACAAGTGGATTTTGAATCTGTCAATCTACACTGTACATCAGAATATCAATAATGAATAACTACATTTAGGTTTTAGATCCCACCATAACTGATACTTCCGTTTCATCCACTGTTTCAAACAGTTATCATATAAAAACCATTTACAGCTTAAAGCATACTCATTAGGTGCCACAAACCTTCAATACTCACTGTCAATAATTTCATCAAGAAATCATGCACTGAATTAGAGAGGACTAGATCAAGTGCATGTCTTTAGCCCAGTCAATCATAACACGTAATGTCTGTGTCTGTTCAGCCATTCACAGCCCAGTAGAGAATCATGTGATCACCAGTGAGCAGCTGCCGTACGTCTGTCAGACAATCGAGGTGACCACTGAGAACGAAGAGCAAACAGTTAGCTCCTCCCACTCGTACCCACTCCAGATCTCTCCTGTGTCTTCATGTTGTGGTGAGACAATGCATACAAATACACACACACACACACAGGCACTGATACTGGCAGTTATATGCTCAGACACATGTACATGCGCATATACGTTAGGCTTATGTACGAATACGCTGCTCTCAACAAATCTTTATCACATGTGGTGGTGAAACGCAGAAGAAATGGATCGTCTCAAACTCAACTAGTATACCGTTTTTCAAGGGTGGGCATGCTTTAAGCAGGTGGACCTGAGCTAATGGAAAAACAGCAATAGTTACATGGGGGCAATGCTCTATAACACAATGGTTACCAAAGTTACATGCAACCAATGTTCTAGAACTCAGTGGTTACCATACAGGGCTCCAGACTGTGACCAAAATGGCCGCATATGTGACTATTTTTTGAGAGTGTGCGAGTAAAATTTTGTGTGATTGCAATCATACAAGTATATGGATTTCACATTCTCCAAAGTCGAGGACACAAAACTTCAAATACAATCAGTTTAGCTATTACTGTGTTCCAATAATGAAGTGCTCTATAGCTGATTATTTTAAAAAGAAAAATAAGGAGAGAGAGGATGAGGAGGTGGGGAGGGAGAGCCAACGAGAGGTTCCGACTTAGATGCCACTGATGATGAATGTGCAGGCAGGGAGAGACCGACTGAGCCGGTGAAGAAGAAGTACTACTTTCAACCACAATGGGTAACGCGTTACCTGTGGTTTCGCTACAAGGGGAACACTATGCTGTGTGTGTATTGTAGGCAATGTGGCCCGTCTGTTGCAGGCAACTCTAAACTTGTTACCAGGTCAACACAGTTTAAGCTTGAAACGTTGAAATTGCACGACAGTAAGAAACACCAAACCTGCATGGACCAGTGCATGACCCGAAACACTGAGCCCCTCCTGACTACCTAGATTAGAGTAATTGCTCAGCAGAAGCGAATGAAATGATCATCAAATTCAACACTGCCTATAACGTAGCAAAACAGAAACTCCCATTCACAATATTCAAATCCCAGATCACACTGATGAAGAAAAATATTTTGCAAATATCACGTCTCAAGTCACTGTCAGTCTTTACATCAATGCAAAATTACTGCAAATTAAGACAACTATTCATCAGCATGCAAGGTCAGTGATTAATACCATGCTGTACCAAAATAAATAAATAAATAAATAAATAAATAAATAAAGTGCAACCAAATCATGTGCTGGTGCGACCAACTGAGAAAGTTGGTAGCACCAGTGCTACCAGTGGAAAAGTTAGTCTGGAGCCTTGCCATAGTTACATGCAACCAATGTTCTAGAACACAGTCGCTGCCATAGTTACATGTAGGGATGTCCTGATCTGAGTCATTGAATATTGAGTATCTGCCGATACAGAGTCCCGATCCGATGCTTGTCTTTTCCTAGGTAATAGAGCTGCACAGCACACACAGTAGCCTACATTAAAGTTATAAAAATCTGTCCAATATATATGCTTGACAATTTAATAGCTCTGCAATCTGCATTAAGGAAAAAAAAAAGTCTGCACCCGAACTGTTTATTAATGGTATAGTTTTTTTTATTTGCAGAATTAAGGTCCTTAACAATTCTTCTTAGTACAGCACTTGTTTTCATTTGCTTTGTAACAATATAACCAACTAAACAAACTAAAAGATGTCTATAAATAGATCCAGCACTGCTTTAAGTTGTTTTTATATAACAAAATAAGCAAGTAAACAAACTAAAACAATGTCTATAAATAACTTGTTGTATTGAGTTGAGTGCTTATTCTTCCGGTGCCGTATTAAATTGGTAGTATTATATGCAGCTCGGTTACTACTGCCTTGCAAAATGCTCGCACCGCAGACATTACAAGTTGTTGATGGGCTGCTTTTAGTTTCCAACTTAAAATATTTCCACATTGCAGGCATTTTGATTTTAGCTGCTTCTGCGTCCTGCCGCAAATTGGCACGATTACGACACGTGTTACAACTGACGTAAGGATCGGGCTTAGGTACCTGCACAACAGAGCCGATATCAATCAGTTAAAAAATGCTTTGATCGGCCCCGGTACCGATCCTTGAGATTGGATCGGGACATCCCTAGTTACATGCAACCAATGTTCTAGAACACAGTGACTGCCATAGTTACCCGGGACCAATGTTCGTAGTTGGTCTATTAAAACATAGGTACAAGGAAAACAAAGAAAGTATATGATACAGTGAAGATGGTAGACACTCAATAGTGCAGCTGGCAGACTTCTCCTTATAACAGGATTGTTTTTTAGTGCTGCTGATGGTTAAATCTCCAAATAATTGATTATTTGATTGAGAATGTCATCATCAGCTCTTGAGTGTTTTTAATTTGACATTTTCAGGCTGTTGTTGGAGTAGTAAAATGATCTATTGCTGAAAATAAAGGAAAGGAAGGAAAAAATCCTTAACAAGAAATGAGAAATGTAGTAGCTGGACGTTGTCGCACTTGGATTGGTGGTCACGTCACTGTTTTATTGGACACTTTAATTTATTCTGTCGCCTCATCGCCACCTCCCACTGTTCCTGTACCTCCATCCAACCGTTCATCCCTTTGTCTCTTTCCCAACCTGTCATTCTAGCAGAGCCGGCTCTGTCAGTTTGGAGTTGTAATCATTCCACCTGTCTACTGTCTATCTGTATCTGTACCTTTTTCATCTCTTAGTCTCTGTCATGAATTGATGGTATGAAAGTAGTTGCTGTTTTTTGTGGTCATGTTTTTATACAATTGTACTGATGACATTTATGCATTTATGCAGTTTTTTTTATTTGTGTCAGTGTAGTAGGGGTTTTATTAAACTCTGCCTTTACACCTCTCATTCTTTCCCTCTCTTTTTCTCTCTCTCTGTTGTATATGAGTGGTATGAGGATAGTTGATTTGTTGGCACAGTTACTATTTCCTATAGACTATATAGGCTACTGTCTACTATATTATAATATTACTAAATGTTTTTTGTCTCTTTCACTCTTTCTCTGTCTGCAGACAGTGATACAGACAGTTTGCACAGTGATACAGAAGACACCAAAGAGGTGAGACTGCCATTACACACACACACACTCACACACAGAGAGAGAGAGGAGAGAGTGATGAATGAATCATTAACCAGTCTGATCTAAAGAAACAGGTTTCTACCTGTTTCACCTGCAGAGAAATGACAGGGCCAGTCTTACTGCTGAAACTGTGTGTGTGTGTGTGTGTGTGTGTGTGTTCTTGTTCCTTCCTGTTATGTTGCGAGAGACTGAGAAAAGGGAGGGACTTGTCAGGAACTCTGACTGTCAAACATTAACAGTCTGATCTGCAATTGTCCTTTGTACATTGTACACACAATAAATACACACAAACCACCCTGCCACCATTGATGGCAGCGCACACGTTTTGGTAGTAACTCTCCTTAAAGCCCCCGTGTGAAAAAAAAGCATGCTTTGTTAAAATGAATGAATTCTGAAATAGCCAATGTGCTGTCTCTCGGTGAGTTTCAGCTGCTTGTAAAGGAGCTTGAAGCACACTCATTAAAGGGCTGTACACTTCTTGGCCAGTATGTGAGAAATTATTCTGCACATTTGCTATCACACTACTCTACATTTTCACTGTGCATGTATGATTCTTGACTTTGCATTTAACTTTATGTGATTCTGGCTGTATTACATTATGTTGTGCTTTGTGATACCAAATCTTACAAGCCAGTGGTGACCACAGACTCACAGGGCTGCTAATGTTGGAGACTGATTCCTGTACTTCTATAAACTACTGTGCTTAGTAAAAAAAAAAGAAAAAGAAAAAAAAAAGAGGAAACATAACCAAAAAGAGCAAAACATGTAAATTTATGGTTTTGAGTACTCAAGTATTTTGTGTACCATGGAATGTGCCTCAAACTAGTGCTTCTTTTTCATTTTTTTCTGTTCCTCATTTCTTCCTTATTATTTTTGTTCATAGGGCGCCAGTGGAGTTTGGAGGTCGCGCTACAGCTCATCAGTTCTCAGGGTTCCTTCATGTGCTCTTCCTGGCATGGCGACCTTCGTCACAGCAAGCAAGCCCAACTTCCGGGTCACCAGCACACGGGACCCCGCCCCCCTCATCAGCTACCACACTGACGGATGGACGTCAGGCTACAGCCAGAACTCTCAGCTCCTCACGCCCGCGGGGACAAGCCATGCCCACGAGATGCGTGCCAGCGTCATTATGAAGACTTCTGACGTCACGCCCTCCTGACCTCTGACCCCCGGATGACGGTGGGGCTTCAGCACTGCTTCCAGAGCATAGGAATGACAGAGAATGTCACTTTTCCACATCAGGGCCAAGTGGGGCTTACCGTGGCAAGCTTCCAAACATTTGATTTCACTGGAGCTCCCAGCTGGGGCCATTTTGTGTCCGTCCTGGTTTTCATAAAACAAGGGGGTGCTGGTTGCCATTAAGTACACCAAGTTTTTGGGAGAGCAGCCTGTTGGTCAACTTACCCATTAAGTGATAGAGCGTAGACACCAAAATCATTCATGTGTTCCTGGTAGATCATTTGCATGCTAACATTTTAGTATTCACTGTGTTGTCTGGTAATAGGTAGCTAGCACTATCCAAAGTGAGAAGACTGACATTTTAGTAACTAAAAGTGATGGATTATGGTGTTTGTTCTGTAATGGTCTATAGATGCATCCATTTTTAAAAATGAAATATCCTTAATTTAATTTAATAACTGATGTAGCCAGTTTTAATTTTGTAACTATTTCAGGGGAACAAAAATAAATTCATCCATTTTTAGCTGTACAATCTCCAAACATGTTCACTTCATATGGAAATATAAAAGATAGGGTTAGGGTTAGGGATTTCTTTTATTTATCATCATTTTGTGTAAATTTATAGTCTCCTACACAAAACTGCCAGACTTAGCTGCATATTATGTAAAATTACTAAACCATTTAGTTTTACAGCTGCTACAAGTTCTCATTTTTTCACTTATGAGATGGTGCCAGTCACCTGCTATTACAGAGTGAATATCAACATAGTGTGTGCTAAAGAGTTAGCTTAGAGCTCCACGGCAGATGATCTACTGGGGACACATGGATGGAAAAAAAGGTATTCTTTGTTTTTGTTTTTTAAAAGTAATTTTGTTCATAACAAGGGATGGAACGCAACATCGTATGTGAAACTACATCCCAGCTGGCAAATCAGCCCTACTGGCAACAAGACGCAAAAAGAATCACAAAGCATGTCGTTTTGCTGGAGAAAAAGAGTGACATTAATAATGTGTAAGCCCTGATTTGCCTTGTAGTGGAAAGCAAGCATCTGTCTGTCTGTCTGGAGACCTCAGGACCATGTAGCCACCAACAAACAGACAGATGGACAGACGGGCTTGCAACCAAGCAGAGAGAAAGACAGATTGTGAGACCGACAGGCTTACTGACGGACAGGCTGACAGACTGACTGTGACCGACTGGCTGTGAACTTGTTTTCATTTATTTTCCTCTCTGCCTTCTACTGTTAATAATGTACATAGCTCACGTGTTTGTATGTATGTTTGCAAGCCGCTTCTGCACCTTATGCATACCACTGGTTCGTTTGTCTGTGTGTGAGAGAGTCTGAAAAAGAGAGAAGCCTTATTAAAGATGTTTGCTTTTAATAGCATGTGGCTGGACTCAAACTAAATGTGCTTTAGTCTGCTAGTCACACACAGGCGTAGCTGACAGATAGGCTACTTGGTTATGGATGGATTGAGCTAGCAAACAATAGAAGGTAACTTAGAGGCACAAGTAAGTGGGCGAGGTTGGCTACGTCTACATACAAAGAGAAATCCATTCTCATCCTGGTTAATCATGTGACCAGGTATGATGAAACTAAACATTAAAACTGGACTAGAATCCCCTGGTTAAACTCATACTCTGATTATGAAGAACCTGGTTAAGATGCCTGGCTCACTTCCATATTAAACTGGTCACCGCAACATGGAAACATCTTAGCACTGCCACTTTTGGATTTCACTGTCCGTGCAGACTTGCTGAGAATACTTGGTATACGTTGATGTCAACAAAAAATATAGTGTCCAACAGCACTTGCTATTGGAATCATGATTTCATCCCCCTATATTAGAGCTCAGCTCCTATTGCTCAGTCAGAGAGGCAGGAGGAATGAATAGCTTTATTCATGGCGATAAGGAGAGCCTTAGGGTATCAACTGTTTATGTAAACAGCTTAACCTGAGTAAGACCTCAACTGTAAAATATGGTCAATAGCCAGTTTGCTTCATGCACATCGCCGATGACAGGTATTTAAAATAACGAGGTTTAAGCTTATAGGAGGATAAAAGTGGAGAGAGTGGTGTCATCACCAGCGCTGTGGGCTTTTAAATTCACACTGAGCATTTGTTCAGCCTCTCTCCTAACATCTTCCAACTTGCACAGCTGTCACATCCCAAGTACCTCTGTGTGCCGTCATCGTCCCTTCCTTCCCTCTCCCCCTAGAGTAGAGCACATCAGCCTCTAGCTGCAGCAGCAGCTGCTGAACTAGATTACACTGTAGCATGTTGTCGCCCACTGCTTTGCAGCCACTTTTCACTCACAGCCTCTAAGGGAAAACCTACTTTTGGTACCCCAACATGCAAGTATATGCACAGACTGTGGAACTCAAAAAAGATGTAAATTGCTGCAGTTATTTTTTTTTTCTTACAAAATAATGTAAGATATATTTCTTTGAGATATCTTGAATCAACCTTCGCGGCACCCAGTTATGATCACCTGTTATCTATGATCTGTCGGCTAACTGTGCCAGCAGCTAGCAGGCTAAAGCACAGTTCTGACTCCAGCCTGCCCTCTGCAGAGCTCCAGCATGGAGCAGCTCCAAAAGACCCTATAGGAAAACAGTACAGGACAAAGCCCTTTCAAATCCAATAGCAACCGTATTTCTGAACCAGTCCAGGGAGAGTTTTACACTGGATGTAAACAAATTAACAGAAGAATTCCACCGAAATCCCAGTGATTTAGGTTGACTTGACAACAGGTATGGGATTGACACTGCCAACAAATGTTTTATCTGTGTGCCTTCATCATTAGAGTCAAACCCATACTGAATTATTCAGATAGAAGACCTATTTGGTTGCTCAAGGCTATACATTTTTTTTTCTCTGTTGGACCATTTTCACAAACAATGTGTGTGGAGTCTTAGAGTTGCTTTAACAGCTTAACAGCCGTGACACATGGATAATATTTTTAAGCAATGTAGATTGGTAATGTTGTGAATCATCATGACCAGGAGTGTTTTTATTGTGCATATTCCATTCTAAGGCTGCTATGTTATCGACAGTAATTGTCTTTCATTGGTCACTCCACGTCCTCACTGAGGGCTACATTGACCAATTACGTTCAGGATGTGTACAACTTGTAGCTGTAATGATCAAATTGTATTCGTTGTAAAACTTTGTCCGTCTGCTGTATTACCGGCATTATTTGGCATATAAACATAATTGTTAGGTTTCCAAATCAATCCAAGCGTTCTGATTTCAGTCTAATCATTTTGTTTTTACAGTTGTGAGGAATAAATGTGTGGAAATGGGCAGGTTCTAAATTTGAGGATCATGACCTTTGATCTAATAAAAAAAAAAATAAAATAAAATCGTCAGACTTGTCTCATTACATTGCCTTAAAAGTTTGTCCATGTCTTATGGTCTATGAATGCAAAGAGGTTTGATATGGAATAACTAAAGTGCACTTAAACCCAGAGCCATCTTCTGGTTTATTCGTTTTATGGAAAGGGATGCCATTATTAATCCAAAGTGGACAAACAGGTTTTTCCTGTCTCCCAAAAAAATAAATAAATAAATGAATAATGTTGATTGATGTTGATGCTGTTATTGAAATGATGATTTTCTATCAGGTGGTTGGTCAATCTTTTTCCAGCCTGTTTTCGCTTTTGTGGTTTGGTGTTTAGTTGCCAGATATATGTACGACATAACTGATGGATGAAAACCTCAGACCCCTGAAAGGTTGATATTTATTTAGGGAATTAAGTGGCAACTTCTCATTCTCTTGTTCATGTGTCATGCTTTATTATTATTATTATTATTATTATTACTATTATTGACTGTAGCATTTGTTTTGAATGGGGTAAAAGCAAAGCTGCAACCATCTCTTAAATCTCTGTAATCTTTTTTTGAGTTATAACCTTTTCGTGAGCTGTTTTTTTTTAAATTTCCCATCTTTTTTTTTTTTTTTTTTTTTTTTTTTTT
>OMKZ01026833.1:49031-62549 GCA_900302535.1 Neoniphon sammara
CATATTTATTTTTTTTTTTTTTTTTTTTTAAATTTCCCCTTTTTTTTTTTTTTTTTTTTTTTTTTTTACAGCTCAATGCTAGGGTTTGTGTTACGTTGTTGCACTCAGCACAAACCATAAAGGATCAAATTTCAGTTCAAGTCATAAAACAAAAAAATGCCAATACGGAGCTAAATGCTAGGCCACTTCATAGTCATAGGGTTAAGAGGTTTTCACACAGCAACATGTTCTTTTCTGCACATCATCCTGGTAACTTTCATACCTGTGGATCATCATGTAAATCTGAATAAAGACTTTTTTTATTCTGTTGTTTAAAATGTGTTTTTATGGGAACTGTAGAGGCAGTTTGAATTGCTAAGGGTTTATCTACTGCACTCATAAAGATCAGAGTTCATTTTTATGGCGTTAGAGATTACTTGAACCTCTGTTCCTGTTAAGATAAAATGTCCAACAAAGAATATCTTCATCCCAAAGTGAAGGAGGTCTGTCTGCTCCCTCCGTGAAGATGGGACAGTTCAGGGTTAGAGGTTATGTTTAATATTAGTATTAAAAGTTGAGTAAGGGTTAAAAGTGTGGCATGCTATTTTAGGTTTAAAGGTTAGTACGTGTAACGAATGCAATGCCAGTTCAAACATGCTAAAATGTGTGCTGTAGTAAACGTGCTTGTGGATCAAGTTTTGTAGCAGCAATAGAAGCAGTGCAGGTGGTGTCTTTCTCTCTCACACACACACACACACACATGCACCTTGGTCTAAACCAACGTACCAACTGCTGTTTTGGTTTCAGTTGCTGTTCTCAGTTCTCACTCTACTTCCTGTTTGCCTCTGAGGCCTCAGTGGATGGTTAGCTGGTCGCCTTGACAACTGCCAACCACAGACGCCATTGGTCTGAGTGGGACGTCTTAGGGGTCTATTTTCTGTCCTCTTCCCTACTCTTTCTTTAAATCCACAGGACTGGTTCAGTCAGTGTAGGAGAACCTGATCTCAGAAAAATCCCCTCCTCTCTATTACTTCTAATAGTTCTTGGTTTCCTACAATTCCCAGAAACTGATGTTTACCTCCTCTGTTCCTCTAAAAGTAAGGCACACTTGTAGTTTGATATGTTCAGCATATGCACAGTCAAATCAAAATATGATACCACTGCACCATTAATTAGAAAAAAACACAGCTTTTACTATGAGAAATGTAAAAGTACAAAAGCAGTGATGTAATGGTAAATGCAAACATGGTATGACCTCTAGTCAGTGATCATCAAGGCAAAATGCCACAAATATGGTGTCAATTATGTTTTCACTTCATATTTTCAAACTGATTTTCCCTTCCCTCATTTAGACTCATTTATAAAACTTATTGTTGTGGGCTGCCTTTCCATAGCACTTTTCTAGTCTACTGACCACTCAATGGATGGTTATGTATGCGATGAATGTACATCATTAAGTCAGCCCAGGTGGAAGAACTCTGTCCCACAAATTACAATGAAGGGTAAACAGAGGGAAATCAGGCTCTGCAGTATGTCTCAGTAATGCCATCTAGCGGTTGAAAACGGAACTACTTTAATACTCCTAATAGGAATACCACTGAACTCAAGAGTCCATGTGGGGACATTTTAGTCATCTTGATGGAAAAGTTCCTTCAGACACAGTTGATAGGATATTGTATACCTTTCTCATTTGTTTTGTGCAGAGTGAAAGAAGTGGAATGTAGTTGAATGACAGACTAGATAAAAAACAATTTTCTATAATGCTCTCTTCCTCTTTACTATATCAATGTTGCTCAGCCTCTTTATCTCTCTGTGTGCATTTGTCCTTCGTATAATGATAAGCAGTTTTACCATTTACATTTGTTTTGTTGCAGATTTGTCTTACCATTTACATTTTTTTGTTGCATTGTTATTCTAAATAATAAAGTAAATAATAAAGAACTTCATATTCGGCAATTCCCTTTTTAATTTTTTTTTCATTTTATAATATATATAATAATATTTTATAATTTGTTCCTCAATTCTGCATTGGTGTTTTATCTGTATTTAATTTATCTGCTAAACTGGATGGAGAAAAAGTTTAAATCTTAAAACAGTTCTATCCTATCCTACATTTTTAAGTATTATTCAAATATTATTCACAATTTAGGCATGGCTGTCAAATCTGAATATTATGACACCGAGAGCAAACCTTAACTAAACCAAGTGCTCACTCATATTCAGTGCTTGTAATGGAGTCAAGATGATTGGTTTACATTTGTTATTAAAACAGTGCGTTGATGGTCTGCCTACTGGGTGTGTGTGATATATCTAGTACAGTATAGTGGTGCATGTTACATGTCTCAATCAATCAGTCAGTCATGATTGGTTCACTCTAGTGGCAACACATGGTAACTGTATGTTGAACGATCTGGGCGAAACCACAGGGGATCTCTGCACAGTAGATCCTCAGGTGTACAGATCACCAGGCATCTGTCAACCACTACTCTGCTTCCCCACGTAACGTTTAATGTGCCTCCAGGCCCAAGTCCCTCCATTATAATCAACTCACAAAAAGGTAAACTCCTGCTTACACCGCTTTCCCCACAAAAAGTTCTACACCAATGGCCACTTGGCCAAGCAATAGGTTAAGATAATCACTGGCAGCTGCAGCTACAAGCCTGCGTTCAGACAGCATGGTATATCGGCCACGTGACTTCCCGCACATCATTTACGTCACCGGATTGGTTGGTTGGTTGGTCCGTTGGATAGCTAGCTTTGCAGCACGAAGAAAGCATGGAAGACGGCGAAAGTGATAGGAAGAGCTTTCGAGCTAGTGAGGAGACAACATAACATAACGAACATAATTAAAACATCTGGCAGAAGTAATCTCAGCCGAGTTTGGGCCACATGAGAGACGCCGACTATCAGCCAGAATCACTTGCCATGCTCGGACCAGCTTTGGCCCAGCATCATCTGCCGGAACTGGAAGTGAGCCAGATGTGCCGCACCGCAGCCAGAATCCGCCGGATTGCGCTTGCTATCTGGGAAAGACCTCAAACACAGTCAGTCAGCCACGGGTTGTTTTCGAGGAAGAGCAGCCGTCGCAGGTGGTGAGAGGGTGGGCAACACAGCATGGTGCCAGTGTGGCAACTGCAGGGAATGCCCACCCCAACAGAGTCTATTTGTTGTCGGGAGGCGAACGTGGACCATCTTCAAGGGGATCTTCCCTGCATCACTTTATCCCACACCTGCTCTGCTGCGAGAGTAAAGTGTTGGAAGTGGCCATGCTTTCACTGAAATTAGTCCGTGCTGAGACCCTGGAGCGTCCCGTTAACAGCAGGCATTTTTAACGTTGGCTGCTGAACTGAAAAGGCTTGACTGATTGAAAGAGATGCGCGGAATACATTCTATCCCAGCTAGGGTTGCCAGCTTAGCAGGGACTTCCCATATATTCGGCTAAATTGGTTTGTCCCATCTGGGACCCCCCCTTTCCCATATATTGACTGCTACTCTGTAGTCACCAGTGGAAGGCACTCTTACAGATTCTAGATCTGATACAACAGCAACTGAATTAAAAAAATAGCTGTGTGTGGATCACGCCACGGTTGAAATTATCCAATCACAGCCCCCATATGTGCATCAGTTGTATGTATAGGGTAAATGCGTAGACTGGTGTAAAGTAGACTAGGAAAGTCATGCACCTATTTTCCTTTTTTTTTTGCTCTAAAGGTCCAAATTGTGATTTCTTTGATCATTAATTTTGAGGTTTGTTCAAATAAGCTTACATAATGATACAGTTTTAGTAAAGCTAGTGTTCTGTCCTCAATGCGTCCCATGCATGTATTGACAGGCAGCTAAATGCTCCACTCCAAACAAGAATCTGGGTATCATTTTTGCCAGGTTTATTGCTGGAGTAAAGTGTGAAACTAAAGCAAAATAAAGAAGTAACAATCATGAATATCGCATTTCTGTAGATGCATAAATCATGAGATGAATTATTTCACACCATATGCACTACATCAACCAAGCTAGCATGGCTAACAAACACAGGATGCTAGAAAGAAATACGGTAAAGTATATTTCTAATAAGCATACAATAAAAAGGCTGCCACTTAAACATCAACACACAACAGTGAAATCCACATAAATGTATTAATGCGGACCAACGATGCAACTCAAAACAAGCTGTATGCTGGAGTGGCTGATGATCACTGGAAGCTGACAAAATGTACTCTCTGCCATAGATATATAAAGAGACCTAGTTCTCTTAACTGACACTCCTAATCTTATGAACTAAACAGAACAGCTAGACTACATGGAATATGCCTTTCTAATTGAATAAGAATATGAACAATACCCACACCGACGTGGCGCGCCACCTTTTGTCCCATATTTGCTAGTGAGAAAGTTGGCATCCAGTGTTCAGTTATGTGGGAGCCAATGGTAGTCCCAGTGGTAGTCCATGGGCATTAAAACTAATTTAAATATATTAGCATAAAACCCTTTTTAACATTTGAGTAACTCATCTTTCTAAGTTACTGTCACAGTCACTTTTATATGGAAACCATCTTTCTATAGCAGTGATTTCAGTGATTTTGATTTTGTTTCATTGTTTTCTATTTGTTTTGGCCCATCTTCTGTCTTTTTCAATGACCTTCCTGATGAACCGGTGAAGAGGTGAATCTGCTCAGATGTCTGCTGACTGAGTGAGCTTTGATAGGTTTCTCCACACCTTTGTGCTGGGCTAGGGTGACTGGTGTTTTCAGTTTGAGCTCTTGCAGTGCTGCGCAGATGGAGCCAGACTTGCACCTTTGGATCACACCAGACACCAGTTCCTTTCTAAATGAGTAGTCCTTTTCCACCTTTCTAGGCATGACCACAAACTGCTGAGCAGCTTTTGAGTACTGATGTTTGTACTGGTGTTTCCCCTCCTTTGTCTTTGTAGTTTCTCTGTTGGCATCTAGTTGTGGTCCAGTGCAGCTACACGTAGGCGAGCATCAAAACTCTCCTTCAGGAACTTCTTCCTTTTGGTAGCATACTTTGTGTATAGAGATTATAGGCTTTCGAGTTGCTCTGTATGGATGCCTTTTGTGGTTTTAACTAGGTTTCGGTGGAGCTCCTTGTCAATGTTTTTTGCAGGTGCTCAAAGGCAGTGGAGTTTGATTGGAGCCAAGGCCTCATGCGCTCTTCCTTTGGGGTATAGGGAGGATGCTCACAACGGGTCATTGTCTCACCACATGCTGAGTGATGCACATTGGTGATGTGGTGCGAAGGCTGTTTTATGCATGTAAGACGTGTCAGCAGACATTTTAAGCAAAGTGTCGGACGACACAGATGCTTAAATGAAGTGGTGCAAGCTCTCGTCTCCAAGGTAACCAACTGGATGCTTCTCTGTTCAGGAAAGATGGCTGCTGGCTACTATGATATATTTGATTGAGCAGAGGAGGAAGAGATCTTACATTTGATTTTACAGTGGAGGAGGAGGCAGAAGAGAAAGAGATTGTGGTCTTGTGCCCGATAAATCAGACAAGGGAGGAACAAGGCGAATATGTCCTAGTCAGACAGATGAGAGACTGATGAGGGGCAGCACTTCTTCACTTCACGACCTTCTAATCTCAGCCAACCATTTTGATGATCTGCTCCATAGGATCTCACCATATATCCACCACCAAAATACCCACCTCCGCTGCTTTGGAGTGTCACAGAGACTGGCTGTGGCTCTACGGATCCTGGCATCTGGGTCATCTCAACAAAGTGTAGCAGCCTGTTACAGACTAGGAACAACAACAGTGTTGCTTATTCTGACAGAAATATATGAAGCAATCTGGCAGGCCTTGAAGCAAGATTTTGTCTCTGTCCCATCTCGTTCTGGCTGGGAGGAAATTTTGAGGGAGTTCTGGAGGGTTTGGAATTATCCAAACTATGTTGGAGCCATAGATGGCAAGCATGTTGGAATAAAAGCAACCATCTGCCAGGATCGATTATTACAGCTACAAGGACATTCTGTAGTCCTCATGGCTACATGTGATGCCAACTACCATTTTACGGTAGTTGACATCGGAGCCTGGGCAGAGGGAGAGTGTTTGAAAACAGTGCATTTGGCCACAACACTTACTACGGACAAGCATTCCAACACCTTGTGTTCCTTGGAGATGCAGCGTTTCTCTATACACAAATTTCATGCATCCCTATCCAGGTATGCCAAATGATAATAGATATGATGGGTTTTATAGACTGGCTAATGTAAGCATATAGGCCATATCTTGAATGAACTGTTGTGACAGAAAATGCAAGCCTCAATGAAAATTTGGTTTTGTGTAGCACATAGGCCAATAAGGGTAAAGAAAATAAAGTGATTATCAGAGTCCTGTATGACCAATCAATTCTGAGGAATGTTTGCAAGCTATATGTTTATTTGACTCCTGGCAAATGCTCATTCAGCACCGTGGAGAATGACAAGAATACAGATACATTGTGTTATATAACCGCCTTCCACAGATTATTTAGCTCCTGTCTGCAAAATGCAGCGGTTATAAGTCCTGTAGCATAGTATGTGTTGCCTTTCAGCCTGTTGGCCATCTGTTTAAATAAATAAATTCTCTCCCCCCTTACACTCACAGGCATCCTTGATGACCCCAAGAGAGTCTACAATTACCGACATTCAGGGGCTAGAAGAGTGATTGAAAATGCATTTGGTATTTTGACTGCCCGGTTTAGGCTCCTGGGTCGCCCTATGGAATTTCACCCTGACAAGGCAATGACTGTGATAAAAGCCTGCGTCCCACTGCACAATTACCTGGCGCACACAGATGCCATGAATCCTCCCACTGCGCAATACATCCCACCCAACTTCACAAATGCAGATACAGCGGCACTCGATGTCCAGCCAGTAGAGTGGAGGCAGGTGGTTGCTGGCGACAACAGCCTCAGGAGAGTGGGTCATGTTTCCAATGCCAGGACGTCCAGAGCTGCCACTGGGGCCAGGAATGACTTCAAGGCTTTTTTCTTGTTTCCACAAGGTCAGGTTCCTTGGCAGGATGCTGTCATCAGAAGAGGTCCTCTCAACTGAAGAGAACTGCTCCATCTGTGCATCCCACATTACTGAACTTCTCATCCTTATACCATCTTAGTTCACCTAACAAACGAATTTCTGGATTGGCTACCGAGCTGAATTAATCTGCTTGTAAATATAATTATTGTATATTTGTATACTGTATAATATATATATATATATATATATATTAATGCAAACTGTATGCTATTATTATTATTATTATTATTATTATTATTATTATTATTTTTATTTTTATTATTATTATTACACTGTCTACATTTGTATATATGTATTTAACAGTTGGACAGGACAGGATTCGTAGACACTACTCTTTCATTGATTCTTCAAAGCAGCTCTGCTCCATTCTGCCAGCAGGGCGATCTGGGACAGGAGTATGGGGCATTGGAGCACGTGGGTCAAGAGGAGGTGATGGGGCAGGAGTAGGACCAGGCGTTGGAGCAGGTGACTGAATGGGCTGATGGGGAGGATAAAAATTGTTTCCATGTCCTCCATGGAAATAGTCAACTCGGATTGTTGGGAGGAAGAAGTGATTTTTCTCCCTCTCTCTTGGTGCCACCTCTCACATTGAGCTTTGTCTTTTGTGCGTAGTTGAATTATTTGTGCCTCCTCCAGAGTAAAATTTGGCACAGTGTTGTCAAGTAGGCATAACTCTGCTGACAATGGCATGGGAAAGTTGGTATAGCCACAGACTACAGGGCTTGTTTTCTGTGATTGTTCTGGATTTCCAGATGTAGTTGCACAGGGAAGCTGCAAAAAGAGAACTGTTTTAGTGGATATGAATATAGCTGCATTAAATGTTGACTATGTTAACTTACAAACTGTTAAATGTTTACAGATTGCCAAGAAGACATTGTTCCCATGGGGCATCATAACGGACATCCCCCTCGCCAAAATGAAGAGAAACTGATTCACTGAAAAGAACTGTAAACGCTCTTCAGCCATCAATCCACCAAACCACGCCAGAATCCATCCACAATTGTACTGTACCTAATTATTTTATTTACTGCACAGGTTTTACCTATGAGCAGTGTAATGATTTATGTACTGTTTTTGGTGTGCCAAACAACAACACAATTGTACAAGAAAACATCCCCTTGACATTTAAAAGACAAGATCAAGAGATTGCTCAAATGCCACTGCATCAGCAGCTCCTCCTTGTTCTTATGAAGCTGAGACAGAATTTTGATTTGAAAAAGCTAGCTTTCAGATTCCAGATAAGTGTGCAAAGTGTGAGCACTCTGTTCAGTTCTTGGATTGATTACATGTTTTCTACACTGGGAGAGCTACCTGTCATCTCAGAGCAAATGCCAGATGCATTTCAATCAGGAGACACTAATAAATAGATGACAAAAGAAGATGAACGATAGTGAATGATAGTGTGACAGTTCTTTTTAAATTATTTTGAGCAGCAACATTTAAGCAGCAAAACTAGAAACTGTAGGAAACTTGATAGGACAGAGGAAACCCTCCTGGGGAAATTAAACTTTTAGCTGCTGAAATAATAGGAGGACGGCTACTTTACTCCAGTTTCACTGTATGAACCTGGACTGTGTGTGTGACCTTTTTTGGATGTGTAGAAATAGTCATTGAAGTTACAACGCTGAGGCATCGTGCATAAATGTGCACAGTGTCTCTCTTAATGTGGATATGGTTTCTCCTGCAGGGGGATCATTGCAAGACAGTATTTTATTAACTCAAACAGTCAATAGCACACCTGTCAATATGTTTTTCCCAGGTTCCTCCCATACAAGGCCATCTCCTGGCGCCCTCCCATTTTACTGTTTCTCCCGGGAAACACATAATTTGCATGGCCCTTAAACTTATTTGTCAAACACATATTCATAAGTTTTGTACGTTTGTGTGCCGTTACGCAAGTTGCCAGATCGCCTATAAAACCCCATCTACACACACAATCCACACACTTATGTATCTGTCACCGCAACCTGGCAACCCATGATCCGATTCAAGCTATGGATTTAAGGGCCATGTGCGCAGCTGTTCTCTGCGCACAGGCAAGCCAACTAACTAGGTGTCGTCCAAATGTAAGTAATGTAAAGAAATATACACAAATATAAAGAAAAGGAAGAGCAGCTGACAGGTATATTCAGTAATAAATAGCACCCCCAAATGAGTTATTTCTCAGTGGAATATATGTAAGCATGATATGGTAACAAATTACACTGAAGTGGGCCGGTTTTAAATAAATGAACATTTAAGTAAAAGTTCTTTTTTGATAAAATGAAAATGGCAACATCTATCTCTACAATAGTTTGAGCACAGGCTGATAATCTTTAATCCCTTCAAATTAAAATTCTGAATGTCCCGAACACAAACAAGGCTGTCCAATATAAATAATAATTGCCACAATATTCGTGCCTGATGAAAAATGAAGATTAAGTGTTATTTCAGCCATCAGCAGACCATTCATTATTAATCAGAATGTTTATTTTTATGACCCAGCCCACCCAATCTGCAGATTACCCAGGGTGTCCACGGACATTCTGCAATCCAATCCGTGCATCACTATACCACCCACACAAACCTCCGCTTGTTTTCTGTTTTGCTGCTGTAGGCTATGCTACACATTGGCAAGAGGTAATACAGGTGTAATACATCTATAAATGTTCAAACTGGAGGCCCATTCTGAAGAAGAAGAAGAAGAAGAGCAAATTGTGCAGATTCGCCTACAGTGGACGTATCAGAATGGTAGTTTTTTTTTTTATGTAACTTTATCGCTCTCTACAACGTTAGAAACTTAACAATAATAGATAACGTGAGCCTTCGGCTTGACTACGTTATCAATCGGCTGTGTGTTGCTAATGTTAGCCAGATAAACCTCGGCGGTGATGGTCAGCTCTGATAACAGTTAACGTTACCTACCTTGTAAAGATAAACACCTAGATGTTCTGTTTGGAAGAAATGCTTTGAAAACCAGAGAAAGTCTCTGGAGAAAGGCAGCTATAGTCAACTTTGTGTTAGCTAAATGTGCAAATAGACAGTGAGATACTAAGGCTACGACTGGTTATTGGTCTATGACGTAACAGACCAGTAAACTTACATGACTTGTATCAATCAAGCTTTTTTTAAATGTGTGCGGTGGTTCTAAAAGCTGGTGTTAAGCTATACCCTTTAACAAGATACACTAAAGCTAGCTAGTTTAGTACTGTAGCCTAATGATGTGAATATGAACCCAAAATGTCAGGTTATGACAAAAGCTGTTGTCTAGCCTAGGCAGCTAATACTACTCTTACTTTTATTATTATTTTAGGGCTGTTTTACACAATTCTTATCAAATTCACTGACAGTGTCAAATGAATAAATACAGTATAAGCTGCTCCTGCAGCAACAATAACTGTATACTAACTCAGTGCTGAGCTTGAGGTAAAATGTTTACTGGATAAGTCAAGCCTTGTGAAATAAATTGAGTAAATGAACCACAATTAATAAGAAGAATAATTATACCCTTGCTTCATTTCTGGATTGGCTGAAACTGTATTTATGGCTTCTTTTGCATATTTTAACATTACGTCTCAGCAAAATCTGATGTGGAAATGCTGTTATAAATGTTATACATGTGAACAGGCTTGCACCACTGTAACATTTCCCGGAGCTTCACTTCATTGCAACACACTCTGCTTCCAAGTGGAAAATGTGTCTGCATTCTGGTAAAAACAACTCGGATTTGGTCTGTCAAGTCAGCAGCTCCAGCTTTTTTTATTTTCCTCTCGCGATGTGATCAACGAGACAATCTTGGCTTTCATACTGCATGTTTATGCCGCTGTGAGAGACTTGTTTTATATTTACTAATCAAAATCGACCTCTCCGAGATGATGGGAATAAAATATGAGCGCGGCAGAAGGATGGATTCAGAGGTCTGCTTTTTATGCAGTGTTTTGTCTTTATGGAGAGAGCATGAAAGCTGATGTGAAGACAGAATGGGGAGAGTCCCGGAGGGGTTTGAGTCGTAACAACAATACATAAGGGGCGGCTAAATCAGTGTGTATGGATGTGGCAACTTGTCTAGTGCAGCAGCCAGGTAGACTATCATGTTAGCAGCTGGAAACATAAGAGACTCAGCATTGAAGCCAACAAACACACACACACACACACACACACACACACACACAGAGCCAATCTTTGACTCAGAGAGAGGCAGGGAGCTCATATAGAAGCTACCCTGAGCAAACCAATAACACCTTATGAATCCCTTTGTGTGTGCGTGTGCACACCACGTGCAGCCTATTTCTGTGTGTTTCTTTGCATGTGTGTGTGTGTGTGTGGAACCCTCGGTCATCCAATCCACCTAGCAATAACACCCAACCTACTGTAACATCACCGCAGCTTCATCCTATGGGAATGAAAGTGGGCCAGTAGAGAGAAATAAAAAGGGAGAGAGAGAGAGAGAGAGAGAGAGAGAGAGAAGATGGAAAAGAAGAGGCAAGAGAGAGGAGGTAGGAAAAGGGAGAGTGGGGGGGAGACGTAACATGCTGTATCAAATCATAAATGAGCCAGTAATTATTAATATTTTCAACATCAAATTAGCTCATTTCCCTCTCTGACCTGTGTTTTGGTAATACGTCAGGACTGTTTCTGTACATGAAATAAGTGTTTCCATTAAGGTGTAATGGAGAACTCTGACACTCAGTAATGGTGAAATAGCGTCACACCGCGCACTCAATTACCTGCCATTTTTGCCAGATTTGGACTTAAATGCGTTCAAAGAGTGGAGTAAATATTCCATTTGGCTTTATGAGGGTCGGATTTCAGAGGGCCTGCTGGGCTGTTGTGACTTCCCCTGCAGGTAATAAATGACTTTCTGTTCTGTGTTACAGTGCAGACAGTTCTGCTCTGATACAGAGCCCTGTAATGGAAAAAAAAGAAATCTCTCATGGTTTTGGAATTATAAAGGGGGAAAGTTTCCTAGAAGCTTTCAGAACTAAATGGTGCAAAACGCCTGGGCTTCACGTCCAGCAGGGAGCATCTTTGTCTTTGGCTGAGCGTGTGTTTTTTTTATTTTTTTATTTTTTTGGCTCCCAGTGCGCTGGGTGCTGAAAGTTAAAAGCCCTCCAAGCCCAGCAAAAACCGCATTTTTTTTTTCCAATTGTCTCACAGCTGCTGGAAATGCCACGACTGATTTGTTGAGTGCTGCCAGATCAAAATGGATATATTTGGAATATATTGAGCTTTGGTGCATTTTTACTTTTGAATCTGGATCATTTGGGTGCATTATACCATTACACCATCACTGCTCTGATAGGCAGCTCTGTAATGGAGTAAACCTCTTTTCACTGGTGTAATTAAGGCGGGGCAACAGGTGCACTGGCCCCAGGGCTTCCTTGCTCCAGAGGACTCCACTCTGCATTTTAGTTGTTTCCCTGCCGGTTTAGTTTGGTTGTTTGGCAAGTGTATTGTAACGGAAGGCAGGATGATTATTATTACCCCCGGGGCAATAACTTGGGGCTGCTGTGCTGTCCGTGGTGCTGACTTTGTGGGAATAGTACCGGTGTAGTTCACTTGATTCCTGTTGGCTGCTTTCTGGCTGAATGATACATTTGAGTGCAGGGTGAGGAGGGTGTATATTTCCATCTGACGGTGTGGGAGAAAGGGCCTGTGGCAAAGATGTTACACCCCTGCCTCTTTTCTGCACTAGAAGACAAGACAACAGCCTGTAGACAGACTTCAGATTAGGATATGTGTTTCCAAGGACCTCCATTTTAATACAACTTTCTTATTTATGACCCTAATGATTTTGTGGACTTTCTCTTTTTGGAGGCTACTAATGCCCCAGCCTTTAAAATTTTATTCTTACCTTACAGTACACTGCAGGCAGTAATGCAGTGGGAAAGTATGGGCAAACTAGGACCCCCAGTTGTGATTCTCATAAGGCAAACAACCACCAACATAATAAAAAATACATTACATTTTCATAACATTAACTTATGACTTTTTATTTTATATATTTTTTCTTTATACGGTTTACATCAGTCTGACACTATCTCCCAAATATCCCTCATAAGGATTCATGACAGGTTAAAAAGGAGGGTAAACTTTGATTTGCAAATAAAAAATTGCTGTTTTGGCCCACCACTGGGATCTGGCCCTGTCTATGAAAAGCTATGCAATAAGGGAGTGTTTACATCTGCCTTGTTTGCTCCCCTGCTTCTCCACTCTCCATCAGTACAAGAAATGGCATCAGTGTTAACGCCCTCGAAATTAAATCACTCCCTTTATTACCTGAGTGAGTTGTTGTATCACTTCTGGCCAGCAGGTGGCATTGTGACTTCATTTTTCAACTGTCTCTTCTCTTCTCTTCTCTTCTCTTCTCTTCTCTTCTCTTCTCTTCTCTTCTCTTCTCCTCTCTTCTCTTCTCTTCTCTTCTCTTCTCTTCTCTTCTCTTCTCTTCTCCTCTCTTCTCTTCTCTTCTCTTCTCTTCTCCTCTCTTCTCTTCTCTTCTCTTCTCCTCTCTTCTCTTCTCTTAGAAA
>OMKZ01026836.1:0-27437 GCA_900302535.1 Neoniphon sammara
GTTGTCATGTTTTTGTAAGAATTATGATAACATTGTCACAGTGTTGTTTGTTTCTTGTGCAATGATGACACTTTTGGTGTGACTAAAAGTGGAAAACAGGAGAGAAGGAGGGAGAGAAAAATGAGGGCACTTGGATGAGCAACATCGCTCAATGACCTTGCATTTTTTTTTAGAGGTGATTTTTTTTTCGTCTCAAGCTGCGCAAAAAAACACAAACAAAAAAAAATCTTAAAGCGAAAACTTAACAGTCGATCCTTCCGCAGCCATTCTTTGGCGCTGCTTCTTTCAACGCTTTTTGGTATTTATTCATCAGGAAATTTTTATGGAAATTTGAGTAATTTGATACTTTGAGAGAAAATGTCATGATGTACATACAGGTACGCTCATAATAAATGTGACTCCTTTGAGTGAATTTGATTACTGAGGGGGTGAGGATGAATCATGGTACTTAATGTGTGTATCGTACTGATTTCTCTGCACTGGCAGCCAATGTGAATAATACATGTGACACATGTGAACTCCAACTCCCAGCTAGCACAAAGGGCTTCATGGGGGGCGGGGGGGACTTGTATTTTGTGTATAGAAGGATTTATGGAGAGCTTTTACTTATTTTCGTATCGTATTTTAACTGTTACTCAAATCAAATTTTTTAAAAACGCTTTTTTTTCTCCCCCCTCCTCGTATAGTATTTGAAGTTCAGTAATCTGTCAATGGGATCTTCATTGGAATTTCTGTCGGAATCTTTTTTTTTTTGCTTCAACCACAACTCTCTCAAGCTGTGTATTTTCTTATAAACCAGACCAGTATGATGCTTTATTATTGCATGCACTTTAATTTCTTTTCCAGGTTAAAAGAAAGCATGAATCTGTCAGAGCTTTTAATTATATTTGTAAATAAAGTGCTCATCACACAAACTAAGGACACGCTATTAATCATGTCTACTACAAATCCAACATATACCCCCATGATATACTGTATTAACTGTGTGGAAGAGCAAGTGTCAGGTGATATAGTCAACAAACAAAAATATGATGCTATCTGGCCAATTTTGGGACATGAAAACAAAGCTTGGGGCTTAAATTTGGACTTTGCAGGAGCAGACAGGAGGCTCAACGTCTTGTTCAAGGACACTTTGACAGGACATATCACTGTCAGCTGGATCAAACCTGTGACCTTAGAGCCAGGAACACTTCTTCACATGCATACTAAATTTGTCATTAAATGTGCTCTTCCAATTGCTTGGATTTAAATTAAAAAAAAGGCAGGGGTGTGAGTAAAATCCAACAATACTGGTTTAACCGGAGCTAAGAACATCTGACAAATCCTCGGCTCACGTTGCAATAACAGTGAAAGCTGAGGGTGCAGTCTAGAAAAATCCACAGCTATTTGTCAGGTTGGCAACAACACAGGTCACTGCCGGTCTGTGGGACAGAATCAGGGCAAAGTTTACGGTAACTAATTTAGTCTGTAGTACTGAAGCGATCCTTTGCTCTGTGATACGAGAGCTTTGTTACACTAACAACCCACTTCTATGTGCTTTACCAATAAACCCTGCATTAAGAAAGGTACTGCACTACTCGAATGTAATGAAAATATGTCCAAAAGTCACCAAATATTTAGCGATCATTCCATTAACTCCTTTGGAGGTCAAAGACATTTTGTGGAGAGTTGCCAGTGCAAAGCATCAATCAGCCGAGACATGATGAGAAAATATTTGGGGGAAACAAAAAAGACCACAAACCTCTCAGTGAAACAGATTTATTGTGCACAATGACAGGGAGAGAAACGGTTTGTTGTAGTCGGTTAGTATGGAGAATGTGCAGGCGGCAGAGGAAAGAGGCTATTGAGTGGCACGCTCTGAACGAAAGGCTTCATTATTGTTGGGTTTTTTGCTGCTTGCATGAATGGGAATTTCCTACAGACCAGCAGCCTCCTTGGGAATTCCTAGTGCTAAGTGCTCTAAAGCCAAGTCTTTTCTCATTTTACTTCCCGGCCAGCTGTTCGTACAGTTTGGGCACGTAGTCGTCCCACTCGGCCTGGTAGCAGGTTCCGGCCACTGGGGCTCCCAGCCCGTACTTCTGCCTGAAGCTCTGGATCTTGAACTTTCCACGGTTGTCTCCGGAGCGGTTGGTGAGGACAGGCTCGGTGCAGGACAGGCTGCCTGACTGCTCGTAGACCAGCCAGACGTACCTGTGGAGACCTGCAGGAATACAGGTGAGATTAGGCATGGACGGATTTATCAGCAGACTATTGGTACCAACAGGTATCAGCTTTAAAAAGCAATATCTATCAGTCCAATATTCCTTTCAGTGCATATATCTGGCTGATTAATTAGCACTTGTGTGGCCTTTTTTGTCCCAACGGTCAAATTAGCAAGACATTAAAACGGACAGTCTTGTTTGATCTGTTTTGCACCTGCATTTGTATTACAATCCTTACAAAAATACATATCAGTGCTGGTATCGTATCAACAGTTATGGGTGGGAAGATATCTTATATCGGCCTCAAACCCATATCTGTGCATCCCTAGTTTTTATACAGTTCAACCATCCTGCTGTAAAACAAACTTTAGAGGCTGCAGTGAAAACGAGGCCAGGCAGGAGACACTGTTCAGGATGGAAAAAAAAAAAAAAAAGTGGCAAAGGTTGCTTAGAAAACCGATCAAACTCCAAACCAGCAATAACACATGAAATGAGTTAGATAAAGTGTGTGTGTGTGTGTTCACAGAAAGACAAGTTAGGCAAATGCTGTCATAAGTAAATGAATAATAGTAGTTTGGATTCACTTTGACCTAAGTGGATTATAAACAGAGATTACCGGCTCTGTCCCAGATAAACACTGATTCAACAAGTCATGATCTCTTGTTGATTTCATTTAGATTACGGGGTCTCTGTGAGTTTCATCAAGTTATATTTAAGGCTTTATTTAAAATAAACACGAAAATGAAAAACAGCCTTTGACCTGACAGAATATAGGAATACGGGTCTGCATGCCTGGGCAAATTACCAGAATAACAAGAAACGACAGCATTTTTAAGACCTCTCGGGTGATTTTAAGACTCAGCTTCATGTGTTTATTTTGGTCCTGCTAAAACCTTCAGGTTAGACAGTTTAAGACATTTTGAAGACCTGTAGACAGTCTGGATTATGAGGGGGAGATAGATTACAGAAGGACTATTAAGCCTTCAGATGACAGACACTGGTTGTCCAAAATGTAATGCAACTCATCAGGATGGCAGCTCTAATATATTTATACCGCATTCATTTTAACCTCGCAAGTCCGGACTGAATGATTGTCAGTGGAAACAAAAAAAACATTCTATTAACTGTGCACATTTTTCTCAAATTCTGATACATGCAATTAGCAGAATTTAACCATGAAATGAGACAGTGTGGGGTATTCAAGAATACAAGTCATTTTGCTGGTCCAGACTTTAAAAACATGTCCCTCTTTGTGGATCAGATCAGCAATAAGGCAGATGTACTCTCCATAACTTTTTGCTTTGTCATACCTGTGCCCTTTGGAGGACCGGAGCCCACATAGTCAGACATGACGCAGCCGCTGGACACATCGTTCCCTTTCATGTTGACCACCAGGAAGTGGTGCCACTCTCTTTGGGAAAGGCAAAACACCAAATTAGGATTGGATATACTTTAGAGATTAAAATAAGGGGTTTCTGCACTCACAAGGATGCCCAGAGTCAGTCTATGCAAAAACAATCCTTTTAATTTCAATGAGTTATGTAGTAAACCTTTCAGTGTTCCAGTCATTTCAGTTTCCGGCTTCAACACTGAAATGTTTGCAGTACTCTTCTCTTCCTGTTTGCAATCATGAATTTTTGCACAGTCTACAACTTTGGTCACACTTAAATGTGCAGCTCTGCTTTTGAACAGGTGGATTCTGGGCAGTGCACCAATTTTATTCTGAAGCACTTTGCAATCTGTTAAACATGTAGATGTAGTTTATGTAGTGAGCTCATATGATACCAATTACATTTATGGTCAATTTCTGATGGAGTCCACCATACTAGCCAAACAGAGCCCTATTTGCACCAACAAAAAGTGCAGAATTGACTCCTGTCCGCAGACTCAGGTTTGACTGCCTTCCACACCTGAATTTGGGGTCTTTTCTGCTGGGAGCGTCTGGGTCAGTCAAGGCAAGGGTGTACAGCTTACTGGGGTCACATCCGTCCCACTCAATGGAAGTGGGTCGATTCTGCACCTGGGGGTACGAAGGCAATAACAGATTAACTTGAGTGGAATGAGTTGGTTAATGGACTCGTGCAAAAGTCAGGGCATTAAGCAATAAAATCGTCTGGTGCTGGGCAGAATTAACAGGGAGACAAGTATAAAAACCTGAACTCTGCATGGCTGTTTGCCCAAGAATTTTGGCTGTGGCACCGAGCTGAATTTGGCCTGTAGGCCTTGTGGGGGCGCTATTCCGCATTTAATATTTCCCATCAATGGACAAGACATTACATAACGTTGACGACTCATTCATGTGAGCAAATGTTTGCAAAGGAAGCAGACTACAAACATATATAGAGTCCTGAGACAGAAGCTATACAAATATTCTTCTGCTAAAATGCATACACGCTAATTTAACACTGCAAGTTATTAAGCTAGTATGTTGCCGAGTTGGTTTAGCTTGGCAAGCTAACGTTAGCTAACTAACTAACCTGGGTTGGTGTGAGGACTTTACCGAGCTCGTCGATTTCAACAGAGCCATATTTAACGGCCAGGGTTTTTGCAGGTTTTTCTTCAACCTCTTGTAAGGCAAGAGGCCCGGTCCACTGGCTTAAATCCACAGGCATTTTAATCAGGTAGAAATTCCGTTATACACCGTTTCTAGACGTTGCTGCTCGCTGCATGCAGGCACAGGACCGCGAGACTGATGCTGCGTTCACGTGCTATTAGAAAAAGGGGAAACAGAAAGACGTGGCTGATGGGCTGAAGCTTTGAAGCTTCACGTATAAACTCGTTGATGCACATATTTCCATATTTTTTTTACTGGTGGATTGAAATCAACCATAAACAAGCTGCAGCTGATATTCTTCACTTTTCGCAAGCAGTGTTCACTGTATCAGCGTGAATACCGCCGATGATTAAAAGTCTTAGTCCCATTAACTCCCGACCGTGGTGGATTCGCTCGCCAGTGCTGACACACCTCTGCAAAGCCTACACAAACTGCAATGATGTTGTATATGTATTTACATATACAACATTTACATATATTTATAAATAGTACCATTGGGAGGCTGACGTTGAGCGTTTCAGTCCGATGTGATATGAATGCAGCATACGGCACCTGCTGCAGGCAAACGCAAGAGGGCGCAGTCGACTCATAGATTCAAACCAATCGCCGCCTTCCTGAAATTGCCCTTGGGTTTGTGGTTTGCTGAAATGCCTGTCAATCTCATCATTCCCGCTGATCCTCTCCCTGCAGCCCACATGCTCTAAAAACCCATTTTCTATTTCAAGTTCCCATTTCCCTTTTTTAGTAAATTGACCCTGACTACTTAAAACCGTGTAAGACACATCTAAAGAAAGTGAATTTATGGTGGCCTTGTGGTACATAGAGGTGGCTATTATGTCCTGTAGACCCCCAGCTGACCCTGATTAATGAGATTTTGTCTCAGCCCAGGGAGTCTGATAAAGTAAAGTTTTTATTGCTACTGATGATTACTGAATTGTATAGCAGCTGCATGTGAGAAGTTAATAGTGGTGATGCTAGAACCTTTAATTTGAACAGTAATTGTAATGCATTCTATATTTTATAGTTAATTTAATTATGCCGATATTGAACTATTCATTTTGCTGCGAAATGTCTGGAATCTCCTCAAGGAGCCCTGAGGGCCCCCAAACCCCCCACTCTTAAGTACATGTGGTGCAGTTTGGTGGAATCAACTAATTTTTAATTATTAACTCAGTCTACATGGATGTTTCAATTTCGACTTAGAATTCCCTATCAGCTTCACAACTCAGAATAATGAGTTCATGACTTGTGACTTGTAAGTCATGAGGTGAGAGAACATCCTTACAAGCGTTCACTGAGCTGATAACAGCTGAATAAGAAACACTGTGCATCTGTCTTATTCAACCAGCATGTAGTGCATTTGCAGTTGACCCTGGAAAAAGAAGATAGAGAGTTGTTACACCTGTCTGTTAGGGGAGTCATAGGTCTTCTTCTTCTTCTGCTTATTATTATTATTTTTATTATTATCATCATCATCAGCAGCAGCAGCAGCAGCAGCAGTAGTAGTAGTAGTAGCAATGGTTGTGGTGGTGGTAGTATAACAATAATAACAGCTATAATGAAAACAAGTATGCAGCTTAATGAAAAGAAGTATGCAGCTTAATCCATGTCCCAAATACACTGCAATCACCAAACACTTTATTAAGTGAACTAATTATTTTCCATTGAACATGGCAAATTGGATCAACTCCTTGCCTTTCAGCTTATAATCAATTTATGACATATGATCAACAGACAGAAAACTTCCTTACCCGTGAATAAATTATACTGGAATACAATTCATCAATCAGTGGATTCAGCTGATTCATGCTGGTCAACGTGACTAGAGATTTGCTGTCTGACTTCACTGTTTTAAATAGCCTCAGTGGGTTTTTCTATATTAGAACAACCAGTGAATTTTGACTGAACTATTCTGTTCCTTTTGTTTTAGGATTGCTATAGTTCTTTTCAGCTCGGTTTCATGCACAGGTTATTACATATTACATATAGGTTATATTATGTAATATATCTACATTTTATATATAGGTTACATGTCATGACATCTACTGACACAAGCTGAATATTTGCTGCACTGTACCTTTAACAAGGTGGACGCAGGGTGTGGCTTCATAGTGCCAAAGTTTCCTGACGAGCATGCTCGAGTAAACAGTGCAAGTCTGCAAAATCTGGTTTGCGACAGGAGAGTTCACCATAACGTCAAACTACTCAAACTCGGTGTAGCTGAATCTAGTTGTTTGCGGCGTAGTTTATAATGGGCGGACTGATGTTCATGTTGTTCATTTCCGTTGCAAACAGACTCAAAGCGGCAGACTAGTCGGACAGGTTTGGACCATATGCCTTTGTTCACTTTTCAGGCGATGTAGGCACTGGGGAGTTATCATGAAGGTAGTCATCATAACTGCAGCGTTTCTGCACCTGTGTTCACATGTGACAGGTGAGTGTTGACTTGGAACTACACCGGTTTCTATCTGGGTGTAATCTGCGTTTTATATCTGCTGTGACAGAAAAAAAAATGAAATGTGTTAAAAGATGTGTGGTCTTTGTGAAAATACTTTCTCTCCTCTCTTGTTTCAGCGGCAGTTTCAGGTGAGTTCTCCGGCGAAACCGCCTTCTCTGCAGCACCTGGCCACGCCGCACTACTTCCGTGTTCCAGTGACGGTAATATAACACCGTCCTTAACGAGGTGGGTCAAAAATGGACGAGAAATCATCAGTCGCAACCACTCGGCAGCTAATTCACCTGGACAGCGCCTCACCATTCTGAATAATGGAAGTCTGGCCATCCAGGAAGTGATTCAGGGTGACGAGGGGACCTACCTCTGCAACGCCACGGTCCACAACAACACCTTTCATTCAACTGCTGAACTTCAAGTTGTCAGTAAGTCATTGTGTCCAGTATTTTTTTTTTGTCTGATCAGTATACACTGATGGAAGTCAGGGCGGGGTGTTTGTTGGTATTGGTTTACATGAGTAGAAATTCCTTGAAACGTTGCTTTAGGTTAAAACTGGTTCGTCAACATAACATGCGGCTGTGCCAGTTTGCAAAGGGCTCTAATTATGGCGACCTTTAGATACACATGGTGTTTTTTTTTTCCTAGAGAAATATAATTCTGCTCTGTGAGGCATACCAGAATGAATTTAGTGTTCTGTTTGTGTGTAATTATTGTGTAAGTCATTAAGTTATACTAAGACCAGGGATGTTGTATTTAAACCTTATTATGTAAAAATACAAAGTATGGCTGCAGTAGACGTCCCATACCCTCTAATTGTAATCCCATAAATTCACTTTCTTTGTAATTCTGGAAATGGATATGGCCAGTTTTCCTCTCATGGGAAGTGACAAATCAAAAATTTAAAGCAAAATACAAACTGTCTCTTAAAAAAGGCAAGTTTGTGAGTCTTTTCCAGTGCTAGATCTTTGCCTCCCATCCCTTTGCTGTATTTTTTTCTACAGAACTGACAGTTTGGTAAATATGAATGTGCTGTGTACAGGACAACTTATAGGATTTCTGGGCATTAGAGTTTAAAAATTTTCTAAAGAAAAAAAAACTGGTTCTCTCTGCCGTTTGGCTAACAGCCAAGTTGCCTAGAATAACTTTAAGTTTTATTGCAAAACTCACTCAACACTGTAGTAACCAGTGTTGAAGAATGTTTTTAAAAGTAACTAGGTCTTTACTAGTTAGGTACTTAGTAAGTACCTAACTTAGTAAGTACCTTTTAAGGTAAGCTAGTTAACTAGCTAGGTAGCTAGTTATGTTATAATTGGAACCTGGAACCGATTGGAACCAATATATCAATTGGCTAAAATTATTGGCTGATATTGACTCATTACATATATATTGATATGGGTTAAAAATACAGTACATACTGCAGTAAAAACACTTGAGATCATTTGAAAACAGTGTTATCACTAAACAGTTTGTCCAGCAGACTCCATTGTTTACAATGCTTTGTTGTGAGTTGGTAGAGCAGTGAATCACAGCTGAGCAGATGGTGGTGCAGCCTGTGTTGACAAGTTTATTTTCAACTGTAAAATAAAGCCTCCTGTACCTATCCTTACTACAGCTATTTGATTACTAAATTTTAATGATTCCTTGCTACAAATGTGTGTTTTATCTATAAAAAAATAATGGCCAATATATTGTTATATGAAAATTTTCACCCCCACATACTGATTTGGTATCTGTCTCAAAATAACCAGTATTGGTTGGGTTCTAGTTATTATTCCTTATCATAAGTAACTCATTGCAGTACTTGAATACTTTGCATTACCACCATCAAATCATGCTGTACTAGTATAACTTTTTGTGCTGCCAAATGTGTAGTCAGCCATTGTTTTAAAATGCAATGTAAGACTATTGCATCCATAGACTGCATCATTTGAAAAAGAGCACCATGCTGTCTGCATGATTTTGACTTGTTTATACTTTTTTTTAAAAAGCTTCATTACAAAAATGGAATAACAGAAAAATAAATACAAAAAATGACAAACTTTTAAATATAACTAAAGGATTATAAGAATTGGGGCGTAAAATAATGTCGCTGGTTACCACAAAAAAGTAACTTGAGTAATATAATGTGTGACTGAGTAATGTGTTAACACTGATCACTTTAAAGGGAATGCATTAGACTGAGTGGTAAAGCACTGCATGTCTGCTTCTTCCAGGCGGTCCAAAAACTGTATTTACATCCATCAGCCCTGTCACTCCCCTCCGTAATGGGACGTTCACCACCTATAAAGGCTCCAGTGTGTCCTTCAACTGCTCCAGCTCCTCCTACCCGTCCCAGCAGCTGTCCTGGGCCTTTACTGGAGTCTCGTCCAGCAACAGCTCCCTGGTTTCAGGCGTGGGCTCCTGGCTGGACTTCAGGATAGAAGACATCCAGCCCAGTGCGCAGGGAGAGTACACCTGCACGGCCCACAACCCCGTCTCTCATCAGGCAGCCAACATGAGCGCGCAGCTGCTTGTGTACTGTAGGTACCACAGACTATAAGTACGATGAAGAAAATGATTGTTTTTAGGTAGCTCTGTACGGCAAGAGACAGAGTGCCAGTATCATGTGTGCATGGTATTGTGCGTGGCCAAATCTGGTCAAATTTGAGTCACAATCAGGTGCAGTAGAGGGTCAAGATCAAGTCAAGAACAGGACCAGAGCGATGCAAGTACCATTCAAGACTGAGACCAACACAATCAGGAGGAAATTAACTTTCCAAATGTATAAACCACGCTTAAGGAGTTTCTTAATGACCAATAGATGTAGCTCTATCTGCAGGAGCTCTGTATTGTTCTCTTCATCATCCAACTAATTAATATGTAGGGTTTTTACTGTTCAATGCAGAGAAGTACAGACCATTACAAACAGATGTAATGTAGATTGATGTAGTGCTGGAGAGAAATAAACAAATTGGAAAAGTTCCAGATAGGCGTGAAAAAGTTGAGTCAACATCCTTTTGTGCAAGAGTCCAAGTCACTACTGAGTTAAGCCCAAAACAAACCCAAGACGTCAGAAAAATGACGTAGAGTCAGGACTCAAGAACTGCTGCCATGATAAACATTCATATCTGACTGAGCTTGACCGGCTTAAAGACAACACATGACATTTTCCCAAGTCCCCCAGTCTCACGCTCCCAGCACACCGGGAGATCAGCTCAACACAATTATTTCAAAAAGACTTGAATTCTTTTCATCCAGGTTTGTTCCCTGCGTGGTTTGTGTTGTGTGAATAGCTCAGTAAGACAATGTTATCTGCAGGTCCGGTTCAGGGTTGTGGCCCTTCTGGAGTCCAGATAACGATCTGATACTGTGGAGGAACTTCCTGAATTCTGAACATTCACAGCATTTCCATTTTTATTGCCAACTTCCTACTGCTGCTCATTTCCAGTACAACTCTCAGAGACTTCCAGTCTTATTTACCAGCAAATATCTAAGAGTTCACAGTTTTCTTCCATGGTTTATTAGTGGATGATTCACTGTCTTGTAGTTATGCATTTCTAAGATTAGTTATTGTGTTGATGACTTATACCAAGACTCTTGATCCAGAATCAATGGACATTCATGATCATAATCACAGTCATAATGCTGTATTATCATAAGTTTTCTTTGGCAGGTGGAAAGTGGTTTCTTGGTTACATAATTTGAATGAAAACCAAAGAAAAAGTAAGCCATCATAACATAGAATAAAAACAAGATTTTTTCTATGTAACTCTATATAAACAGGTTCTCAAAAGAGGGTGATGGAAGTATTTTTCAGACAAATTGTTCAGAAGTCCAGGCGCCCTGACTGAAGGCTCAGTCACCTTTAGTCTTTACTCTGGCCTTTGGGAGAGTCAGAAGAGTTTCATCTGCTAGTCTAAGCTTACATTTTTGCAAATAAAGACACAACTGCTATAAAATAAAAGCAGGATATTTATTCATTCATTCATTCAACCTTTATTTCACCTCAAAAGACCATTGAGGAGGTTTCCACATTTACTATCATAAACAATTATATATTGATATTACAGATGGATATTACAATGATTGCTAATTTCACAGACACGGCTGATGAGCTAGCATTCTGTATAATCTCTAAGTCACAAATATTATTAATAATAATAATAATAATAATAATGATAATGATAATAAACTTTATTTATATAGTGCTTTTCAAAACAAAGTTACAAAGTGCTTTACAAGACAAAATAAAAATGGTAGACAAGCAATAGTAAAACAATATAAGAACATTTAAAAGTTATATAATGGGAAATATAAAAGCAAAAGAACACTACATATGAGGAAGAGTAGAATAAGTATAATAATACAAAATAATTAAAATAATCCAAATAAAATGCCGAATAATATAGATAAAAAAGACTGATAATAAAATGGCTAAAACCTGTCGGAAATAAAATGGCATGCTAAAATTAATAAAAGTCTTGTTTAAAAAGATACAATTAAGAAGTGATTTAAAAGTTGTTACATATCTTGATATTTTCTCATTTGTCCTGACTAGATGCCCCAGAGTGGCACCCTGAGTGCCTGTGGCGGCCAGCAGAGGACCCGTCCCACGTCCAGTTCATCTGCTCCTGGTCTGGGGCCTATCCCACCCCCACGCTGACCTGGGGGGAAGCCCACGACGGCCAAGGGACTTCTGTGATAACAAGCGTTTATGCGTTCAATGTAACTGACCGCCTGGAGGTGATGATGAACCGGTCCCAGCTGTTCGATGGTCAGATGATGAAATGCAAGGCTGAACACCCAGCGCTCAGTCCAGGAGGAGAGAAGACGTGTTCGCTCACCCTCAGTAAGTAATGTTGTGATGAAATGACCCTGAGAACAACCCTGACATAGGAAACTGCTGAATGATTTATGTACTTTCCACTAAAGAGGCCACTGAGCCTCATTGAGACTTATAGAGACGTCATAGTCAGTCGATGACTTTTACTTGCACTTAGTTTTATAGTTACTGATTTTTGATTTAGCGGTTAATTTAATTAAACTTTTATATACATAGCAGGAGGGCTTTTTGTCACGTATTCTTTATCATGCATCTTTTACCCCTGTATCATCCCCCATACAAGCAGTGTCAGTCATTTCCTTCCTTGCATAAACTGAGGTCATGTTTCTCCCAGTATGCCTCTCAGTCTCCCATGCAACTCTTCCTGGTAAGTTTGGCAAGCATCGCAACTCGTGAAATCTCTGAAATCAGTCTGATGGACAGGTTCAGTTGGACTGCAGTGTTTACATGTCACAGCCCTCATTGACACAGCTATTACTGCTGTACTCCACATGTTTTTATCACAGTATTAATGCCCCGAATACAAGCTTTAACTGTAGCAACACAATGTCTGTGTACACACTTTCCCTTATCTTAATTGAAAAATTGTCATAGTTAATAATGATGAATTAATGATTTTACATTAGCATCCAAGTACTGGTGTGTGTATATACATGAAGCCAATAAGATACACACCCGATGTCCCATGTCAGAAGTTTGTGTTGTCACTCAGTGCTGTAAGGCTTGTCGTCATGAGACAGGATTTCTCAATGACAAGGCAACAAAATATGTTCCTTACCTCATATGCCCTCATGATGTTTCTAAACAAAGCAGGGCAAGGTATGTCATTGTCATACGAAATCTAAAATTCTGCCTTTCTTTACCTTAAAACTTTAATATCTTAAAGTATTAGTCCATGATAGGTTCATATAGATAATTGCCCCTTTTAGTACTCTGTCACCAACCGAGATAATCAACAGTGATTGAACCTTTATCCGGTTTATGAAAGCGTTTCCATTTAGCTCCACCTACAGAAACCCAAAAGGAATTGACTGAAAATCAAAGGAAAAAAGGCATCATACTGCTGGCCTCACTGTTTGATTGAAAGTGATTTCTGGGAAATGCAGTGCAGAAACACAACAGTAATAAGAGCTTAGGATGCAAATAAGGTGGTAGATCATGATGGCACGAACACTGCCAAGGTTAGATGTTTGATCCACACCAGGGACTCCCACAAAACATTTTAAGGCTCTTTGAGTGAAAATACCCACTAAATTCATAGGATTATATTATTTAAACACAGTCGGATGCTCATCCTTCTCTCTCAGAGCTCCCGTTCCCTGAAGGCGAGCCGTTGGTCACCGCTCTGGAGGCGACCAACGTGACTCTGATCTGCACTGAGACCAGCTCCGCGCCCCCCGCCAACACCACGTGGAAGAAGGGGCTCGAGCAGGAGGACATCGTGCCCGGGTCGAAGTACGTCTTGGAGGCGGGTCCCGCCCTGCGGCTGACCATAGTCAACGTTAGCAAGGACGACGAGGGCATCTACTTCTGCCGCAGCGAGAACCCGCTCGCTGTCCGTGAGCTGGAGGTCTACCTCACCGTGAAGAGTGAGTCAGGGAGGGAGGACGGGGAAACCAGACACATTTGTTCACATTATTTAATTGTTTTCATCTCCCTCTCTATTGCTGTTTCTTTCTTTTTTAAATGAATCACTCTGTATACCAAGTGTCTCATCTGCATAATTGTATTTTAAAACAAGCACCAGTGATTTACACGATTAAGTTTGACAAAATGTTTTTTTGGATGTGCATGCTGAAAAATTTTTAGCCAAAAAAAAAAATCTTAAAGCTGCTATATGCAAAACTGCCAGGGGTCAGTTGGAGTAAGGACCATTTAGACTCAACTGACAACAAAACAGAACGTGCATAATTTATGAGCGAGTCGGGCAGACCAGGAGAACAAGTCTAGACTCAACCATCCAATACTGTGCTTATTCCACATTTTTTGTCCTTTTTTGTCAGCTGAGTCTTTGCTTAAATTGACCCTCAACAATTTTTGTAGTGCACCTTTAAGTCACTTAGTCTCATCACATTGAGTCTTAAAATCTTTTTTTTTTCTTCTTTTTTATTTTAAACAAGTGAAAAAAAAATCTGCTAGTGGGACAAGATAATCCCACTTACACTTCAATGTGGTTTTACTTGTTTCAGGAATTTTTCTGGAGACGAGCATGAATATGCTGAAACAGAGACAAACAGAGAGAGAGAGAGAGAGAGAGAGAAAGAGAGAGATGTATGGAACCCCAATTACAAATAATTCAACTTCAATTAGGAATTTAATGTTTGGGGAAGTGATTGAGATTGAAATAAGGCATAAGCACAATGAACTTAGACAACATACACATTGAGCATACTTATTACATACAAATGGAGGCACACAGCCTGTTATTACAGGTGCAAGCCCCACCTCTGGAATGCTGATAAACCTGTTACTCCTCCCTTTCTTACAGATGTCCATTCACAAGCCTTTTCTGTGTGTTGTTTTGTCTCCTCAGCTTCCTCTGCCTACACCGGAGCAATCATCGGTGTGTTTATAGCCGCGCTGATAGTGGGATCAGCCATTGTCATCGCTAAAGTGGTTTACTCCAGCCGTCACCACATTTGCCTCGGTAACTTTTTGGTTTGTCAGTTGAATCCATCTCTGTAACATAAGCATGACAGTCACAGCTGCATGCAGCTAATAACCCTGATCCATGTCATATCACAGATGTATGAGTATTATTTGATAAATCGTTGTTTGAGCATGCCATAATCTCATATAAAGAATGCCATTAAATATATATAACAGCACATATTACCACCACTCACAAATGTATGAAACCAGAATATCCACCAATGCTGATTTCACAATTGCTGTTCATTTTTTTTATTACAGGGAGTGGCTTTGGGTGAGTAGCTCACATTTACTAACACAATACACACTATGTATGGTTATTTTCAAAGACCCAGTCCATGCAGTTTACAGGAAAACACTTTAATACTTGTGTAAGAACAGTTATGCATGATATACCCTGCATTTCCTGGTCAGTTTTCTGATAGTGTTTTTTTTATTTTACCACCTGGATTACTGGCCAAATGCAAATGGCAACACATTAAGATATTTCCTAACCCTAACCCTTCATTGCAGAAAAAAATAGGGATCTAAAACATCAATGGTAAATGTCAGGTTTTGGTATCCGTCCCTGCATCAATGTTGAACAAGCACATAAATGGAAATCCGGTGTAGAAGAAGCAGAAGCATTTTCTCCAATGACAGAAGCCTCAGTAAATCAGAATGCAGTGCAACCAAAATAAGGGGCACAACTCACTTGTTTTTTGACTGGGAAATGTAGTAAATCACATAATGCACATGGCACATTAAGGAAAAGCAGGTACATCCAAAAACGTGAATTACATCACAAAATAACTGGAAATCCACAGAATGATGATGTTTAACAGTGTGAGAAAGTGTGATGAATTGTCCTTTAATACCGCCATACAGCCTGATAGTTGACCTGCAGGATTAAAATCATCCCAATAATTAAAAACATCCCAATAATCTTGCTGCTTTCCAGGCGCATGGACGAAGACCGAGGAGACGTGCTGAGTCTGGTGGACTCAGACGATGAGCAGATCTTTCAGGACGCCGTTCCCAGGCTGCCTCCGGTCACCAACGGGCACCACACAACGCTTGTCCAGATACATCGCATCCCGTCTAGTATGGAGTCATCTTGGCCTTTTTGCACTGATTTTCTGCTTTGTGAATAGAGTGTGAAATTGCTTTGCTATGGGGAATACAGAGTAAAATGTCTTTATGCTTCTAGGTGATCACGAGGATTTAGAAACTGCTGACACAAGTCCACAGCAGCAAGAAGACACTGTACAGACAGAGGAGCCGGCGGATCTTGTAACATTATAGGTACTGGATGCTTTTAGATCAATGTTATACAGGTAAATGTCACTTACTCCCAATGAGACTGTGAACAGAATTGGTGGAAGATAAAGAATATTTTATGTTTTATTTCACTGTTTTTTTTTTCTCATTTTTTATAAAAGGTATGTTTTTATAAGTTTGTTTCTATGATTGGTACTGTTTGATTGTACAGCCGTGTTTAATGTATCGTTCTAATGCTGAACTCCATAAATGGTGTTGCTTAAAAATATGTGACTGTTTGCATCCTTTGGGTGGCGGAATGGCAACTTTTGCTTTAACTCAGGTCAATTGTATGCATATTCTTTGATTTACACCTGCACCTTAATTTATAGAGACATTGTATACTGATTTCTTTTTTTAAGACATAAAGGAATAGGTTTGAAAACATGGAGTCATTTGTATTATTCACCTTTAAGTTACATGAATTGGGATGTGGTGGAGGGTAAACCAACCTAAACTCAGTTTCCTCACTTTTTAAGGTACAAATAATGTTAATCCATCTAGAGCTAAAATGATTAGTCGTTTGACAGGCACTTAAGCGATTATACTTTGGATAATCTATTAATTGTTTTAAAACATTTGCTGTTTACAGTTTAAATGGGAAAGTCTGTGAAGATTCTCATTTATCCGGGTCATGCTACTTCTAAGTGCCTGGTAAAGGCAACTGGACTTGTTAGAGGTTGTAGAACCTCTAATGGGAAATATTTGCTCGCTTTTCTCTGTTGAATAATAAAATGAATACTTAATATTTTTGATTTTGATTTTATTATTTATTTTGCTGCTGGACAGACTCATTTGTAAGATATCACTTGGGCTCTGTTAATGTGTGATAAGAATTTGTCAGTATTTGTAACATTTTATAGATGAAATGATTAATCGACTAATCAAAAAAATTGATAGATGAAAATAGTCAAAAATAATTATTGAAGGTTAAAGTACCACAAAATACAGCTCTAATTAACTTCCAAGTGGCAATTTGATTTTGGACATTGTAATACTAGACAGTTACAAGGGGGCCATATTTGAACTGAAACTGCAAGTGCAGTTAAAAAAGGAAATTACTAACAGTCCATGAATTAGTATAAATCACACTAAGCCCTGTCAAACTGATGTGAGTCATGAACGTAAGGTCATTTAAGGGGGAAAAAACGAATTATTTCTTAAAGAACTTGGTTATATTTGTGATTTTCCCGAGAACAGCCACAACTGGAGAAAATGCCAACCTTTTTACTAATCATTACATAATCAAGCACGTGTAAACAGTTCAGTCGAGTTTGTCAACAATGGGAAGCAGCTGAATTAAGGACGTTACCAAAGGGGGCGTGTCTTCGGAGGTTGCGTAATAAGAAAGCTGACTACCCTCAACAGAAATGCAGCCAATCGGATGGAATGACTAAAGACACCAGGAAATCAGCAAAGCGTTTGGTATTGCAAACATTTCCAAGGCAGCAGACATCACAAATTTCTCCCACAGTGAGCAAACGTTACACCCGGACGTAAGTCTTTTCTCGTTTTATGGATGGTTAAACTAAAACGGGGAGGAGAATTTCTGCAAGTCTGCGATAAAAACACGAAGAAGAATGTGATAAGCTCGACTGTCAACGGTCGTTTTCTTGGCAACGACGATGTGTTCCTCCGCAAACAACACGAGCATACAACCTCCGTGTAAGTCACATTTTGCATACCGCTATTTAATCACGTATATTGTGACTAAAATGTGAATTTAGTCCTGGCGTCTTAATATACCAGCTACAGTAACCCTGGTTCTCCGGTATCCAAGGAGGGGACGTTAACGTTATCCGCACGGACCAGACGGAGCTGGGCGGGGGTGTTATTAGGAAAGGAACCGCGGTCAGAGAAACGCAGCCTCGTCCTTTCACCCCTTTCTCAAAAACTCCGTCTTGTTTCCCTTCCAGCTTCTGACTCGGGTCTCATCCTGGAGCTGAAGACGAGGCGGCCTCCCTCCCTGGAGGGCCGGGCAGGCTGTGAGACCTGGAGCGTCGACTTCTCCCCGGACGGAGCCTGGTTCGCCTGGTCGATGGGACACGGGATTGTGTGGGTGGTCGCCTGGCCTCTAGACTCGGAGTAGGTTTACTCACTGGTTTACTACGGCACATGCACATGCTGCCTTCAGGGACCCCTCGAAAAATCCCTCTTCTCGAACTCCGGTGTCGTCGCGCATTCAGGGACTTCTGGCCAGATTTGTTTGTTTATTTATTTATTGAGAAATCAAGCGACATAGCGTTACATAGAGACTATGCTGCAGAAGCAGAATGAAGAAGAAAACACGTGCATCAGACTTAATTAATATAAAAAAATACGCAAAAATAACCATTTGCTACATCTTTTACAAAACAAACTCCAGGCTAAATTCAATTCTGCACCTCTACCAAGATTAATGTATGCGCCCATCTGAATGACAAATAAAAGTTGAACAAACAGAGAAAACTGATGTCTACAATAAAGGAATGTATTGACAAAAGATAACATTAGAAAATGTCCAAATTTTTCTCTCAAGACCTCTGAATGTCTCATTGTGGGACCTCGGGTACAAGTTTAGTCACACATGAGCGAAGTGTGTTGGCCTCAAATTCACCTCCATTCTGCACAGGAGAAGGACCAATAAATCACTGGTTTCTGTTGGCAAAGCGAGCTTGCATTTTCCTGTTGGGACACAGTTCATGTTTGGTGAACTTTGACCAGTAAATTGTCTCAGCCAGCAGCAAAGAAGCGAGTGTGCTTGACTCCTCTTGGCTGCTAGCATTAGGTATTCGTCATGGAGGAAAGTTAGTGTCTACCAAGCCAGTCATAGACTATGTTACACAGTTTTATCCTGCCCACTACAACCCTTTTCGTTCTTCCAACAAAAATGAGAAAATCCTTCTCTGGTCTCCTAAACATTTTCCCAGTGAAAAACCAACAACCCCTTTGATAACAAACCAGCAAACTGATTTTTAAGCGTTTCTAATCTGGAACATCCTAAATTCACCACAGCAGGATGTGAAATTCACCCTTCTTGGGAATAAACAAAGAAAATGCATTTACGACGACGGTGTTGGGTCACTCTCATGGATTCAACTCATATTCATGATATTTCCCACAATACACGAAGGCAGCATTACTTAAACACATTCATATTCATACCATAAAGTCTCAGTTTCTTATATTATCAGGCTGCTATGTGCTCTTCACACTCACAGGGACAGTCAGCATGGTGAAAGTGACAGAGAAGACAAGAGCTTCAGCTGTGGTCACCCGGTGTGGGGACTCGCCTTCGGACCCAGACCGCCAAAGTCAGCAGCAGCACGTCCAAAACACAAACCACGGAAAGGGAACAGCCTGCTCCTGGCCACAGGCTTGGAAAACGGGGTGATCAAAATCTGGAATGTCTTCACAGGTGGGATTTGTTTTTCTGGGAAAGAATAATATTCATATCGTCTCTATTTGTTAATGTTTTTTTTTTTTTGGCTTGTTTTATTTTGTTTTGTTTTTTCCCCTATTCAGGTGCTGCTCTGTTTGACCTCCATGGTCATGAGGGCGTTGTGAGGGATCTGGTCTTCCCTCAGAACGGAAAGCTCACACTTGTATCGTCCTCTCGTGACAAGACCTTGAGGATTTGGGACCTGGATCAGAAAGGTATGTGCATTGTGTGTCTACTGTTTACTCTCGGGAGGAGCATTAAGCCAAAAAACAACAACAGCAGAATAGAAAAACGTCAGATAGACATAGGCAGCACATCCAAATTTAAAGACATGATGTGACGCTCCCTTTTGATATATTTGATGGGGAACAATATTTGTCACATTATTAGAGTCCATTGAAATTTTAAGTACAGCGATTGTTATCAAATCCCATTATAAAAACAAACTGGGAGTGACTGGCACAGTTACAGTTTACACAGGTTGTGTACTTTTTGGGAGGATGTGAGATTTTATGCATCCAGTGTTATGGATAGACTATACAGGTGCAACTACATCCTGATCAAAAAATCTCTAACTAAAGGCTTCAGTTGTGTGTTTTAATTATTTGACTTTTTTCTTTGTTTGCTTAACCTTTTCAGGTTCCAGTTCACCTGCACCAATTTGAATTTGTTCCTCTTTTTTGTGTACTTATCACATCAGTTCTGTGTTTTCAGGCCAGACTAAACCTGCTGCTCTAATGCAAGTAGCGAAGCCAAACAAATGCTCATCTTACGGGAACCACGTTATCCATCACTTCAGCTTATTCCTTATGAAGAGTGAGTGTTTTTCTGTATCCATCAATACTTCCTGTTCTCTGTGTGTCTTTATGTGTTACAGGTAAAAAGGTGCAGGTCCTGTCCGGCCATAAAGACTGGATCAGCAGCTGTTGCATATCACCAGACTGCAGCATGATTGCGTCAGTTGGCAGATTTGACAGGGTGAGTTTCATTTTTGGTCTTTACATTGAGGGAAACAGGGCTGCACAGAGAGTAGGGAGTCAATCCTCTAACTAAGAGGCCCGGCTGCAAGGTCCCATTACACTGATCAGTACAGTATCACAAAAATTATGCATCTCCTTGCACAATATGACCTCTTTCTATACAGAATGTTTTTTTTCTGTATTATACCTGTTGAGGTTTAAGCTTCTGAACTCTGCTATATTGTTTCTTTAATGGTCTTTGATCTGTGTAATTTTTCTGTTATTTAGCACAGTACAGTTTGAAATGTGAAGACAGTTGGGTTTTCTGGTCTTTTGTGGTACACTAAGCATGAGAAAAACAGTGGAAGCTGAGAGTAAGGAGAAGGGAGTGCGTGACACAGTCATGACTGCACCTCTGACCCAGTCATGGCTACAAGAGATCCTCATTAGGGGTGGATATTGTTATGATTTTATCGATTCTACTTTTATCGTTAGTGCTTACCGGTTTAGTCTTATTGGTTCATTGTGATTTTTTTTTTTTTTTTTACAAGAAAAAAACAGGAGGGGAGACACCCTTCAATATTGCAGCCCAATTTTGTGATCTAGGCTGATAAGATGGGTGTTTTTATGTAAAGATCTTGCCTAGTCCTGCAATAAGTGTCTTACTCAAGGACACTTAAATGGTTGTTTTTGATACAGAGGAGATTCATTTTGCGTCCCAGGTTTTCCCAGCTGGTCAGTCAATTATGCAATTATACTCCAAGAATTTGAACCTTGTGCCGCTTTTCTGATCACTATACTGCCGCTGTCTTAGATCAGTCATGGGAAAATTTGCTTTTGACAGAGATGGATGAAATGTTGGATCACACGTTTGCACCATCTCAACAAGGATACATTTAGTTTAAAAGACCTTTCCTGCCTAATGAAACTTACTTCTTAATAATCTGCTGGAGTTCCCAGCTGTCTGATTATCTTCATCTTTTCAGGTCTAGTCAATGACAGAGGAGCTGGATGCTTGATTCTCTAATATCCTCAGTTTTTTTTTCTTGTTTTGGAGATAATTGAAGTATCAGTGAACTGTTGTCACTTCCTGAGAGTTTAATAGTGCTAATTTAGCATGTTCTCATTCGCAGACAGGAAGGGCACAGAAGACAGCCGGCATGACATTGCATAAATCCAGATTTAGGCAATATCATGCAATGTCAGTGAGCTGCAGTGTTATACATCAGTTATGCAACGCCAGATAGCAGTCACACTTAAAAAATGCCTTCTGTGTCTTTCAGCCTGTCTGCTTGACATTCAGTGCAACAGAATTCACTTTTTTCCATCAGCATTCTTTGGCAGCTAACAAGGCGCAAAATACCTTTCAGCCTTAACTAAATCCACTCCACGTTATTAAAGTTCAAGTTTATTTAGAGCCCTTAATCACTGTTACAGTCTCAAAGGTCTTTACAGGCCCACAGTTCATAGAAAACAAACCGACACCCCAATTGAAATCAATCCTGAGGATTGTAACAGCAAGATAGTGACTCGTAACACCTGAATGATTTTGCCTTCATCAGATGGTGTGTCTGTGGAGCCTGCGGTCGTATACGTTCATCAGGAACCTCACAGGCGGGAGCCATAAGACCTTCTATCTTCTGGCTTCATGTGACTTCTCTCCTGACGGGGCGCTGCTCGCCACTGCTGCCTTCAGTGGCTCCAGCTGGTGGATCGACCTGTGGGACCCTTACACTGCAGAGAAACTGGCCACTCTGGTGTACGTTTTTACTTTGTTACATTGATCCAGTGTAATGTTAGGAGATAAAACTGGACAAAGTTATCAAGGCAGTGCCTGGCCAAATTATGTACATGTGAAATGAATGGGGGTGTCGTGAGGAATGCATTTGAACTGCAGGATTCCAGGCACACCTGCGTGATGTCTTCATGTTGGTAACAAAAGCAAAAAAAAATAGGTACAAGAAGTGTGGGATTGCTGATATTTAGAACTCTGGAACAGAATTTTTTTAGAATTCCTTTTTTATTCCCATAAAGTAGCTATATACATTTGTTTCTATCAATCTTTTGTTGGGTAGCCTGTCTTTTGCGTTTGTTTGCCTGTGGGTCAGGTTTCACCTGCCAGGTGTGAAGGGAAAAATGGTTGATAAGTATAAAGCTGGGGCCCAGCTATATCCAACACTGTTACTGTCTGTTTACATCTGCTGCACCATCTGAAAATATGACCAGGTGTCTTAAATCAAACTGGTGCAACTTGTTCCTGTATTATGCTGTTCATCATATTGCAAGATTCAAGTGAATTCAATTGAATTTAAGATTCAAGTGCTGTACATCTGCACAACTCCTGCTTTAAAACTTCTTACATGTTGTTTGTGTCCACAGTGACTACAGTGACATTTATGGGCAAAACCAAATCTCAGCAATACAGTTCTCTCCTGATGGCTTGCACTTGGCAATAGTAACGGAGGACAGGTGAGAAGTTTGTCATTTCCCTCTTGGAAGTCTGTCACCTCAGCATGTGAAAAGTCGATGTCCTGCACTGGATGAGGTGATTTCAGACAGGTGTATTGTGTCAGCAGAGCCCTGCGGATCTGGGAGCCGGGCAAGAAGGGAATGGTGATGCAGACCAAAGAGGACCGAGCCTCCAACGGCCTCTGCTGCAACTTCCATCCACAAGGGGGAGTGGTGGCCACAGGGTAGGGAACCTCAAAACCTCACCACGTTTTAAAGGGGCAATAAGTGAGCTTTTTACTGTCTCGTTGCAGAAAATGAGTAGAAAAGAGATTGATTTGATTGTTGATCAATACCGATGACTCAACAATTTCCTCTCACACTCCTCACCACCACCTGTTTATAGACGATATTAACAAACAGTCACTGTTTTTCATCACGGCAGAACCAGAGACGGCCACGTGAGGTTCTGGAGAGCACCCAGGTTGGTGCCCAGCCTGTGCCACCTGTGCCGTTCCATCCTGCGCCACTCCGTCTCCACCCACCAGATGGAGCCGCTGCCCATCCCCAGGAGGATCCTGGAGTACCTGACATACCGCAACATCCCCGACCGCCTCAAGACCTGCTACTCCTCAGACGAAGAAGAGTGGGGGTGTTAAATAGGACCATCTAATGCAATAAGAGATTTACTATGAGTGATTGTTATACGTTCTCCCAAAATGGAAATGCTTATTTTTTGTTCGCACAGTTATGTTTTCAAAGTATATCAGATGTATTTAGCACATGCAGGGAGCTTTACTGACATGACTGACTCCACCTGGCATTCAACATTCCCACAGGTACATAAGGAATTATTTTTTTGCACTACTCTAACGATGGCATCAGACTCAGCCTTCACAAACTTATGTTTGCCTCACATTGTGTATCATAATTTTATACTCTTAATTTATTGTGTAAATATTGAACATATGAATAAATCTAATTTCGCAGTCATAGAATTAATAGGTATGATCATGTTTATTCCCACTACTTGAATCTTATTATTGTAAATAGAAAACTACAAGCTATACATATCAGAAATGTTTTATTAAACAGATTGAAAAACAAATGTCCATTAACAAGTGTTCTTCACAAGAGTAACATCAGACAGGCACAGTGTTTCTGAAGCATTTCTTCAATTCTTTACTTTATATCGGCTTTTATGGATGAACTGCTGACCTGATTTTACACTGACAGGTGAACTGTGACTTTGAACACCATGTTGCCCCAGATACCATAAAAGAAGGGAGTCAAAAAAATGAGTGAACTACATTTGGTCAGAAATTGAGGTACAACACACAGGTGGTTAGAATTTCACTGATGTGGTCAAAGTTTTTCAATGAAACGTCACCAGGGCAGGATACAGCTTCAGGCCTCCATGACAGCAAGTATCCAACCTGCTGAAGTGCTCTTGTGCAAGACACTGAACCCTACTGTTCTGCTCTGTGGATGACCCTGCACTTGAACCCGCCTGCAGCAGATAGTAAGCAAAAAGCCAAATTTCTCCTTCAGCAGATCAGGAGATTTGCACATCGGTCCATTCATTTTCCATATAGCAAAAACTAAATTGGTGATCATTTTCTCTTCACCACGCCCAGTTCTGTGTTTGAAACGGACTCTTTCTGGGTGAAACAGCAGTCTAGGAGGCCTCGCTGACCACGAGGTCTCGAACTGCCTGGAAAGCTGCAACCATGGAGCTCAGCTGGATCTTCTCATTGGTTCCCGAAGCCAGCCTGTGTCTGAGGAGATGAGTGTCGGTCAAGACAAGTGCAGAGGGAGCTTCTCTAATAAACATGCTGATGCCCTAATGTTGATAATGCCGCTGAAAACACTGCCTTATTTGAATGTCATCGCACTGGTATAAGCTGTATATAATGTAAGCATATGAAGTCTGTGAATAAGCCTGAGCGACTTACTCAATGTCGGCTAGCTTGATGAGCAGACCGATCCGAATAGCTGGGGGGAAGTCCACTGCAAAGAGGGAGAGTACATCATTAGCAAACATTACACTTTAAATAAAAATAAGTATGATCCCAAAGCAAGGCAACCTCAGAAAAGTTATTTCCCTAATTGCACCAAATCAGTTCCTTAAAACACAAACAAACACACACGCACACAGAGCAAAGGCTGATGTCATCTATATCAGCTCAGGTTATTTTTATCTGTACAGACTGTATTTGGTTATTATGTAAGAACGCAAACAGTATCTTGCTCAATTAAATATGACTTTTAGAGAAATCGATTGAATACAAGCTGCCCACAGCCCAGAGGAATGGATCCAAAATATAGCTAGGCAATAATTGTCTTTCAATAGAGTTGAAATCTTTCAATTATTTAAAAACTGCAAAAATTAGGCATGAAATAAGAATATAGGAATTTTAATTTACTGAATTTTTTTTGACATCACACATAAGGCAACCTCAGAAAAGTTAATTTGTTTCTTTGTCACCTGTCTGTATATCAAATTGAAAATAACAAACAAACAAACAAAAAAACAACTTGTGTATCATGATATTGATACTCCATATACAACCATTAGCGTATCTATCTGTGGTCAGCAGGCTGACTGAGGCCTTTACCTCTGTGTACGAGCAGATGAACCTCAGTGAGGATGTCATGCAGGGCCAGGCCCTTCAGAGTCTTCAGCTGAAGGATCTCTGTGAAGACGGTGCTAAGGATTTGCAAGAGCACACACTAGGCTGGGTCAATAGGTAACATATGAAATAAACCTGTTTTACATATTTAAACAAAAAACAAAAACTTAAGTATCCTTTCCCATAACTTTCAAGCCTTTTTTAATTAGTCGATTAATCATTTAGTCTTTAAAGTGTCAATAATAATGACAAATGCTCATGGGAAATGAGCAGATTCCAAAGTGATGTCTTCAAATAGCTTCCTAGTCTGACAAGTAGCCAAAAAAAGGCATTAATTTTATAATGATATGAACGGAGAAAAGTAAACAAATCTTTGCATCTTAGTGAAAGTGTAACCAGCAAATATTTGTGAATTTTACGTGATAAATGACTAATGATCGACCAATTACTGAAATTATAATCAATTTTCTGTCAATCGAATATTAATAATAATAATTTCAACATTACTTCCAAATGTCAATTTTTACGTTTTCCATGAAGCAGAGCGCCTACATGAAGTTGATCATTTCTCCAAATAGGCATTATTATATTAATCATACTGCTTAACCCCTTGCAAGATGGAAACGTTGAGCAGAGTAATTCATCTACATCAATGTTAAATTCATGAATTATCCTGCAAGCCAGACTGAGACAGAGGATACGGCTGTAAGCTGCGGTGAAGTCTTTGTTGAGGGACCAGTCGAGGATGTTGGCGATATCTGAGCGGAGTGGGTGACCCGTGCAGGTGTACACCGTGTCCTCAGTGACCTTCCCAAACGCCATGCTGGTGCTCTGAAATCACAGAGGTGGACTTCAGTCAGTACAGTCTACACGGGGTGGAGGAATATCTGCTGCTGATATTCAAGTGTGTGGGCTTTGTAAAGGAGGAGTATTTGCTTCACCGAGTATGCCTTCCACACAGGAATCTGGTAAAACTGATGCAGAGATGCTGACAACGCACCACTTCACAGTGTAAACTGGCTGGTAAACTGAATATATCACATATATAATGCTGTCTTATATTTAAATATTTAATTTGAAGAGTACTGAATACAATTATTGCATCACGCTTCTCAACAGACATACAAAAACAGGCTTTACATGGTGCAACTGAAATGCAACTTCAGTTCCACGCAGCTGGGATTTCCAGGCGAACCATCCAATGAAAATAATCAATTCGGTTTGCATCATCATTTGGAATGTTCGGGATGTTCATATGGGTGTGTTGACATGGCAACAGTAAAACTGTTATTTGCAACCTGCAGCCAATTGCACTGAAGTTGCATTGCGTGAAGCGAGCCTTACTTGTTTTAATCAGACAGTGAAAGTTTGAGCAAAAGAACACAGAAACACCTGAATGAGCATTTTCAACCTTTACCGTACCTGCAGTATGTTGAGTGATCGTCTCATATCGCCTGATGATAAGGTCACGATGGCTTTCATACCATCTGGAGTTATGTCAATACTGTGACAAAGGAAAGAAAGAAAAAAGAAAGATTACCACTTTCAATCAACAGTCAAAAAGATGTAAATCTGTGTACTGCCACTTTGAAGTTTTAGAGTAAGGAGTTGCTGTTATTATATTCCATGTCAATGATCAATTTGTGTGCACTTTGATTAAGGATGCTACATGTAGCATTTTAAAAACCAATACATCATGGGTTAATTAACTGTAATATCTCAGTATAATTCCCATAAACAAATAAGAACATGGTTAAGATGACTGGCGGACTCTCTCTCATGCCAGAGCTACTTTTATCACATTTCCAATAAACCATGTTGCTTCCCTCCTATGTTTATTTATTGATATCAAAATACTACACAGAGAGCCTTTAACACTTTCACCTCAAAACCACTTACAGATGGATTGATAACACACACACACACACACACACACACACACACACACACAACACACAGAGCACACACACACACACAGAGCACAGAGACACATACT